>LPNX010671875.1:103601-149249 GCA_001517045.1 Pseudotsuga menziesii
GCTCTTCCCTTTGCTTGGTGTATTCTTGTATATAATAATGTGAATGCTTTATCTTCTATATTTTATGTTGTTTATATTCATGTAATCCCATAAATTACAACAGGTTGGAATAATGGCTTAAAAAAATAACTTCTTATAATTATAAAGAATATTATTTTGAATATTGTCAAATTATTTATGGAAGCATATTAATTATGAATATAATTTAAAGTGTTAAAATATTGTTTTCTAAAATATGAAAAAATATTAATATTATTAATTAATAATTGAATTATTAAACAGTTGTATAGATATAAAAAAATATTGCAGTTTTATATATATATATATATATATATATATTTTAATAAAGAGTAAATTATAGACGTTTTGAACTTGCGATAAGCAATCCATCATCATCAAGTCAATCAGAAAGAACGAAAAATTAGATCATGAGATGATTTGATGGTTACATGTCTGCCCGGAGGGATTCTGATATATCATTTTAATGGTTAATAACACAACGGAAATTTGCCTTTATGCTTACACCTTGATGCTTGATGTGAAAAGTTTTATTTTACTACCACCTGTAATTTGGATTTTATACTATATTGGTAGGTTTGCATGCCCATCACTATATTTCCCTGGTGTATAGATTCTCCACAAATTGATTCGTTGCGTAAAGTGGAAACATAATATATCCATGCCACAATCTATCAAAACAGCCATAAAAAAAAATGTAGTAATTTCACTGAATATAATGCCTTCAACCTTCACCACCATATAAAACTCCAAACGAGCTTGGAGCTTCTGCCTGCACCGGTAATGACTGTCCCTTACAAATTATTTCCTCCACATCAAAGGTTGTCTTTCTTTATTTAAAGAATTTCATGTGCTTATCTGCCCATCACTTGAACCACAAATTCAGACTTACGAGTGAATCTATTTATACATGTACAAAATCCAAATTTTTTTAAAAAAGAATAGCTTTTAAGGATGAATAGCGGAATTGTTGAGATTGATAAACACTAAAACTTTATAAAATTTGAAATAAAAATATGTATTCATATGTTTATAGTTGTATTATTGTGATCTAAATAATTTGATTCACTATTTTATAAGTGAATAAAATTAAATTGTTGCTTCTACCATTCAACTAAAATGGTTGGAATTGTAGTTATAAGTGATTGAAATTGCAAAATCCAAATACACATCAATACAAAACAAAAAATAACATGAAAGTCAAACATAATCATATTATTGTTATCTAAATAAGTTGATTCACTTTTTTATAACTAAATAAAATTAAATTGTTGCTTCTACCATTCAACTAAAATGGTTGGAATTGTAGTTATAAGTGATTGAAATTACAAAATCCAAATACACATCAATACAAAACAAAAAATAACACGAAAGTCAAACAAAATCATAACTATTAGCTTCCTTCTGAGATATTTTGTTTACTGCCGCATTAACTTTGAAAGTGAGGTCGGTTTGATATGACTGACGAGTGTTCGATTCAGCTTGGGTGTTAGTACTTTCCTTCACGCTTCCACCAAAACTCCCATCAAGTTGGAGGGCAGGCCCATATATAGCAGTAAGCTGTATTTATTTAGTCCCACATACATTTACCCTTTCAGAATTCATGAAGTAAATCTACAATTGCAGGGCTGAAAATAGCCATAGCCAGAAGGTTCCTTACGTTCTATAATGTGAAGCCGCTCCGTGGACATCTGCTGTTGCCAACACGCTGAGCACTGGAAGTGGTGATTACGAGTGCTTTTGCTATGCTCAGGTTATTATGATTCTCCTTAAGTATCTTATGGAGAAAAGGACGACCAAGGAGTCAGGAAACAGGCCGAATCCGAGAAATGGATTACTGTACAGACATGGTCACATGAGTAGCTCTGTAGCCGTTCGAGGACCAGTATCTCGCAGTTTCAATCTCGAACAACAAAATGAGAAAAGCTTCCGCAGGCCCCCGAGCTTCTGTGAGTGCCCAGCTTCGCAAACCCAGGAGACTTTGGAGGCTCTATCTTCATTTCCATCATCCAAATCGAAGAAGAATACGACGGCAACAATGAGAAGGCCAAAAACGCATCCTGAACTTCTGAATCGGGATCAATGGCGACACTCAGTTTTGATAAATGAGCGAGTGGATCCAGAGGCAATATTAAGCGCTAATAAGTTGCTGGTCAACGTTACAGTTGCACGGAGCACTGGTCCCCTGCGTGCATTACTCTCCAAAGATGCCACAGTGGAGGATGTGATTAAAGGCACCCTGGTTCTCTATGCCAAGGAAGGCCGTAAGCCTCTTCTCAGCAATGATCCCACCTCCTTTAGCCTCCATTATTCACAATTCAGCATCAATTGTAAGTAACCTAATTTTTAGAAAACTACGTGGAATTTTAGATACAACTTAAACCTAATGTCTCAATTTCGGATAACTGGTGGTTGTACCTAAAATCTACGTTGTTGTGTTTGATATGCACACCGTCGCTGTTGGTTTGATTAAACTGAATGAATAATTTGGGACCTTTTAAATTCTATATTTGATCATTTGACAGGTTTAAATCCAGCTGATAAAGTCCAGGACTTGGGTTCTCGCACATTCTTCTTATGTTCGAAGGCTGGTACAGGGAATGAGAGCTGTAGGGTAAGCTTGCACACCGGAGACACCGCTACTTCATCTTTATGTGGAAGAGAGATTCTGAACATCTCGAGAAGAACGGAACCCTGGTACAACAAGCTGGTGGCTTGCCTCTTGTGATCGTCTTATATTTAAAGGGTGTGCGATAAACGGGTCATCCTTATGGGGAGTGCTATTCCATCTATTTAACTGGAAAGGAGTAGAAGTACAGTTAACTGTTGACTCTGTTTTTTTTGGAGTTGGACTGGGAATTAGCAATGGAGATAAGCTTAGGTGTGATGAACACATGGTAGTTGCTATTGCTATTGGGATTTGGGGTGGGATAACTGGTACTCAAATCGCCTCGTTTTTCTGGCGATTTGATCCTAGATCCGGTGGAATTGTAGATCCGGGTATAACAACCGGTGGTGGAATCGTAGTTCTAGTTCTATTTATGTGCTGCGGAACTATGCCATGGAACTGTGACTCGCAGGAAAACCGGCCACCAAGGCGATTTGAGTGCCAGTTATATCGAGCCTTGAGATTTTTGCAGTTGGATTTGATCAACTTTCAATCTAATAATTGTATCTCAATAATTAGCATTAAATGTTACACTGTTGCTTATTACACATTTATTTGGCCTATTTTAAATAGAATATCTAAAACCAAATATAAATATAATTTTATTGGTGAAGTTTGATGCACCTATTGCTTTCTTCATTTGCCAGGGACCTCCTTGTGGGGGATTTTGCTCAAAATTCAATTGTAAATATGTGGGGTTTACTGTGGTTTAAGTACATAATAATGTGTTTATGGTGGGCAATATTTTGTTTTATTTTTATTTTCAAAATTAAATGAGTTTTTAACTTTTTATGGTTTGGATAAATTAAATTGGTTTAAATTGATCTCAATGGATGTTGGTAATTATGTGTTATTTTAAGTTTATAAAAATGGGTTGGTAATTATGTGTTATTTTAAGTTTATAAAAATGGGTTTACATTATTGTTAAATTTTAGATAAACAATCAATATTGATATTAATAACTAGAAAATTATCTTTATTAAAATTAATATAGTTTATATCAACTATTGTTATACATTCAAAAGTAGATGATATAGGCCTTTCATCCCATATAAACTATATTAATTTTAATGAATATGACTTCTAGTAGACACATGCGAAGAAGGATTGGTGAATTATTTTATTATTATTTTAAAAAAATTAATATGGTTGACTTAAAAGATTGATTTCAATCCATGGTTTACTTTAAAGGTTGATTTCAATCTATGATTCACGTAAATACATAGTTGACTTAAATCTATGGTTGACTTTAGTCCATTGTTGACTTCAATTCAAACTAGTTGGCTCCAATCCATGGTTGACTTCAAAGCATAAATCAATATTTGACTTGGATAAATAGTTGACATATTTATAAAGGTTAACCTCAATGGACAAGGTTGACCTCAATCCATATTCGAGTGACTATTAAGTAAGGTTGACTTCAATCCATGGTTGACATTTAAGCACGATTGACTTCATCCTAAGCTGGACTTCAATTCGTTGTTGAGTTTAATCAAAGGGTGACTTCAATCCATAGTTGACTTTAAAGCAATGTTGAATTCATTCCATAGTTGACTTTTAACCAAGCTTGCATTCAATGCAAGGATGTCTTCAATCCATGGTTAACTTAAATCCGTAGTTGACTTCAACCCATGGTTGTGCTTAGTACATGGTTAACTTCAACCCATGGGTGTGCTCCATACAAGGGTGAATTCATGGTTGACTTCAATCCATGGTTAACTTCAATCTAAGATTGACTTCAATGCAAAGTTGATTATAATCCAAGATTAACTTTAATCCATGATTATTTTAAGTTTATAATTACAATCCAAGGTTAAATTTAATTGATAGATATCTTAAATTTATAATAATGTATTTACCACTCATACTATTTTGTTTTAACTACCTCAATAGACGTTCTTATTTCAGATTTGGGGTGGACTACGACCTATTCTTTTTCATCTACGGATGAGGATGAGACAAGTGTACTGTCGAAATTGATTCTATGGGAGTCGTTCACAATTCGAATTAAACAATTATAAAAAAAGACTATAAAAAATATCTGGTAGCTTATGAATGGTTAACTTCTACGATGCATGGATAACTCATAGCTGATGAATGGATAACCAAGAGTTCATGGTACATAACTAAAAGAGTGTGAAATAAAATAAAGAATATAAAAAAAATTAAAAGTTGATAAATGGATAACAAGTAGAATGTCGGTGATAACATGTATCTAGGCATGGATAACTCAGAGTTGAACCAGTTTAACTAGAAGAATATTATGAATAAAAAAAAATCAAAATGTCTTCCATTCCATCGCTATCTCTCAACCATTTGATCCCTATGGACATGATCCAACCACAAACTATGCGAGTGTGCTAGTTTAAAAAAAACTAACTATTTAATTAAGTATCATATAAATATTAATTTTAAGATTGTCAATTAAAAATATTTTCTTAAAGAATTTAAACACGATTGCCAGAAATTCATGTAAACAGAGTTTCTTAAATAATTAAGAACATTGCGTAAAAATCCTCCCCCGCCACGATTTGATGGTATTAGGTGAATTTCTTAAAGAATCTGAAGAACATTGCTCAAAATTCCACCACCATTCCTAGCTCAATCATACGATATAATGCCACAAAATAATTGGCTGCTAATATGTAATACAAAGTTCAGCTTTCTAGCCAATATAATATAGTTGTTTAAACGTTCAATATCAAACATACTGCTAAGTCATCCCTAATCCCCAAAGGGAGTTTTTGACTTTTTTTTTTTTTTAATATATCAAAAATTGATTCCTAATACATGTTAGAACATTCAAAGTGTGAAAGTTTTTGACTTTTTTTTTTTAATATATCAAAAATTGATTCCTAACACATGTTAGAACATTCAAAGTGTGAAAGTTTTTGACTTTTTTTTTTTAATATATCAAAAATTGATTCCTAACACATGTTAGAACATTCAAAGTGTGAAAACCATAAAACTATATAGTAACTTTTTCGCTAAATTCAGAAGATATAATTAATGATGCTTATAAGGTATGGATCCAACTCCTCCATAGTGTTACTTTGTGCTTCCCACAGGTTACAAGATTCTTTAATTTGATATCATGGAATATGTCACAAAATTTGATTGCGGTTTTTTTTTTTTTTTTAATTTTTTTTAATTTTGGGTATATAGCCACTATATGACTTATTTTCGAAGTTTTTTTTGTGTCTTAATCAATCAATGACGAGCCTACAGTCCATGAAAACTTCCAAATGTTGACTATTGAGAAATACGGCAGTCCTTAAAGTGAAGTTCAAAGATTTTAACTCTGCGGTATTATTAGTACTTGGGCCTAAACCAACAACAATAGTATAATAATGATCATTCACCTTGTAAATCGCCTCACTTATACCACCTTTTTCAGCATTTGATTGGGTCGCTCCATTAAAGAACGCCCAACACTTTCATCTTTCAATGGACTCTTCTTGAACTGGTCTACTTTTAGTGGATCTTCTCACTTGAGGGAATTTAAAGTTGAGAATGGCTAGACTTATATTTCCCATAGTTTCAAGAACCATTAAAACCTCTTAAAAATAACTATGTTTCAAGCAATCCAAATATGTTTTTACACTTGAAATCTATACCTATGCTTTAATCCCTCAAAATCCCTAGCTAAGAACTCTTTTGGATCCTTTTTGCTCTATTCCTAACCTGGTTGGCGCACTTTTCCTTTTGACACAGAGTGTCATCCCTATATGACACTTGTTTCACATTGGAATTAAGCGTTGCCAACGCCCTTTCCTTTACTACAAGATGCGTCGATGCACTTACCATTACTCCAAGGAGCGTCAACAAGCTTAAGGAGGCAAAAATAGACATTTTGAGAAGCTTCCAAGCGAAAGCTCTCGTGGAGGATGATCCTATCTGCTTGGGAGAGATGGAACTCAACCTCCTAACCCATATGGATCATTCTCTATCCTCTTCCCAAAGATCTCAACTCATTTGGGCTTCCCTTGGCCTATAAAAGAAAGCTTCATGGATCATGTGAGGAGAGACCAAGAAGAGCATCCTTATGCTATTGGATTGAAGTCTGGTATAGAGGAAAATTTGTGAGAGTGTTGTGAGCAAGAGTGTGTATTAGTTGAGAGTTGTGTGAGTGTGTCAAAGACCTTGTGGAGACAAACCTATTAACATCAAGGATTTGGTTGTAGCTTTCTCTTTTCATCTTTTAATAAAAAAGTGTTTCCCTTTCCCATACATGATTTATGTTAATATTGATAATTTATTATTAGTCTCATTGATCAGTCATATAGATTATTGATTTATCTTGTTACTTCATCCCTTGTCTTGTTTCTTGTATTCTTTGCATGTATAGTAGATCACATCAAGATCAGTGAAACAAGGACAAAACTTCCATATCTATGGTAAGATATTTATTTATTCAAGTAGATCGGTTATCTAGGGAAAGGATATGGTGTTGTGTCTTTGTGTTCTAGACTTGTACCATGCATGCTAGAGGAACAAACAGTGTCTACACTGGTTGAAGTATTCCTACAAACAAAATTGGTGACCATACGAGGAAAATATCCAGTCAGATCTGGGATAGATCCGATCAAATCTAGAGCAAATCAAGTTAGATATGAAATTTTTTATAACATTTTTGCTTGAAAACTTGTGATTCTTGTTGGATTAGCTCATCTGAATTGTTAATGTGAGTGATCCACCTTACCATCCTTTCAATTGCCTCTTATGTTATGTGTTTGATCTCACTATTATTCCATCTTAATCCATATTGGTTTTCTTTGCAAGTTATTGGATTTTTCAAGTCTAAGGATTTGCTGATGCACCTGGGTAGGCCTAACAGAGTGTCTGACATACTCTGGGGCCTCTTGCCTTCTATCAAGCAGTGTTGATGATTCCTGTTCACTGACTTCATTGTGTGTCACTGACACCTATATATAGTATACAACGTGTGTCGACACCCTCTTGACTCCCTGGTGCATCCTCTTACAGTGTGTTGAGGTAGGCCATCCCCTATCTTAAAGAGTGTTCTTGAGGTTTTTTGTTTCTCTTTGATTGATTGTTGATTTGCATTCTGTCTTACTGTCAAGTCTGATATCCCGGTATTCTGATCTCCCTTCTTGAGTTTCGATCTAGAAATTCTCATTGATAGGAAGCTTAGAAATTAAAGAGATCGTCTATGAATTGCATTTTTCGGTTCATGATCTGTTTGATTGGTTCCCTGAAAGTGATATTAGGTCTATGAGAAAACAAGATCTGTAGTTTCTTTACAATTATTTAAGAATAGTCTTTTAGCTCTCTTTCTTTTTCAAATCTTTAAAAAACAAAAAATTGTTGGCTTGTTTGCTTTGATTGCTTTTGGCTTGCTTGAGTAGTCACAGAAGAATATTTCTGTATGCATTTGATTGAGAAATCATAGGTTTCTAGATGTTAGAAACTGTTCCTTCTTTCTCCTTTCAAAGATCTTTTAGGATTAATGATTAGAAATTCTTGTGCGTTTGGAAATTTGTTGAAAAATCTTGAAGTTGAAATTATTTAAAGTTGCATAGTATCTTTGTTTTAGAAAAAGAAAAGTTTCTCCCTTACTCTAGGTAGCATTCATCGAAGAGAAGAGTTGCATTGCATCTAGATCATAACATTGCATCTTAATCAACATTCCACAAACATTCACTAACCATCAAGATAAAATCAACGATAGATTAGGTTAAAATTTTCTAGTAGTTTGAGTGATAGGATAGAGATGTGTTTCGGTGTCTTAAAACATAGGATTTGGCGTTATTTTTCTGCATTGCATCCCAGGGATCGTGTGGTTTTCCACATATGTTTGGTATATCGAATGGAATTTCATGTACCCTTGAGGTATATCGAAGGTACTTCACATACTCAATGGTATATAGGAAGGCCCCTTTAGAACAGTTGTGCATTAGACAACACTAATATAGATTTGAGCTCCCACGTGCCTAGTGTATATCGGGAGACCCCTCTGGGATACCCAAACCAATTGAGAAAATCATTTTGGTCATCTTGTTGGAGCAATACATCGAAAACAACACTCGAGGGGCTACTACGCACATTTCGTCCAGGTAGTCGGGTATTCAGTAAAGGGTACGGTCCCAATATTCCTTGTCACGTTTAACTGTTAGACCCTGCGGTATATCGTGAGTTGTAACAACTTAACAATCCTAGTGAGGAACTGGCTTTCATTAGACCCTCCTATCATTTAAGTTTTCTTGTGACCTTAGCTTGTGTAGGATTGTTTGTGTGTGATCTCTTCCTTGTATAGAGATTTAGAGTATAAATCTTCAGCCAACAATCTAGCTGAGCTACCTATGAGTCAATCTCACATGTTGCAGGCATAACCACCTAACTCTCCTCCTATCATTAAAGGAAATGAAGGTGAAACCATGGACCAACCAACTATAGTTGATTCACATGTGGAAGGAGTTCGAGTTATTGAATTCAGGGAAGAAATTTCCTCCTTTCAAAGCCCTATGATAGTCCAACAACCTTCTACAAAAGACACCAATTTTATTTTTTGAATGGAAGGTCAACCTGGTGCACCATATTAGGTGTTCAATCACCCATCAGATGATACTATGGGAGCATAGTTTCATCCAGATGCTCCTTTTTTGGAAACTTCTCTATGTCACACCATTTCTAAATATGGGACCACTCGACCATCTTATGTTACCCCCATTCAAGAAACTCTGTCAGGTCAAGAATTCTTCAGACCAGTCCGGGAAACTCTCGATCATTTGCGCCACCTAGGAGAGAATATAAAGAGGAGAAGTATTTCTCCTCTAACCCAACACTTAGAAATAACCCCACCTGCATACTATTCCCTTTCATCATCACATGTTGCTCTTAACTTAGGGTCATCATGAATATTGTCCTGCAAAATGTGAAGAATATGATCTCAGTTTCAGAGAACCGTGTCAAGCACCTGAACTGGTGAACTGGTGGTGTATGGATGGAGAACTGATGGTTCCTAACCATAGAATGCTTCATATGGAGTCATTTTATATGCAGTGTGGTAGGAGGTATTGTAGCACCATTCAATGAGAGGAATCCAATTTGCACATTGATGTTCTTGTTCAGAGGTGAAGCAACGAAGATAAGTTTCCAAACATTTTTTGATAACTTCAATCCGGCCATCTTTTTGTGGGTGATACCATGAACTCATCTTCATTTTGGTTCCAGTGTGTCGAAATAGTTATGTCCAACAATGACCTGTGAAATTTGCATCATGAAATATCTGGTCCATGAAAATTTGTGTGACTAAGGAGGCAATATATGGATGGATGGGGGCACAAAATGACTATATTTGGAGAGGTGATCAACCAAAACTAAGATAATTATCTTCCCTCTAGATTTATGGAGCCCTCCAATGGGATTCATCGAAATATTTTTCCAAATATGTGTAGGGATGGGCCTAATGTTGGGAGGGACTCTTCTAGGAAGCAGAGGAATAATATGGTTGTTTGGTATTGAAGATGGAAATCCCACTGGTTCAGTAAAGACACATGCATATCAATCCAAAATTTGATGTAGATCCAAGGGAACACCCTATACTTTAATAAATGGCTTCTTGTATAAGTTGGTACCAGAGGACATACTTCAAACATTTTTAGGATGACAGGACTGCAAGAAAAATTTTACAATCAAGACTTTGGTGGTCGACAATTCATAAGGAATTTTGAATGCACATAGAAAAATGTGACAAATGTCAAAGAATGGTCAACCATTCCCTAAGAATGAAATGCCTTTGATATATGTAAATCCAACTCTCACATTTGAAATTTGGGCTATCGACTTTGTTAGTTCATTCCCTGTCCTGGGTCGACTAACAGGAGCACAATATATCAACACTGTCGTTGAATATATCACTAAATGGGTTGAAGTCAAAATAGTGCAAACATGTTCTAGTGAGGTAGCAACGAAGTTTATTTACATAAATATAGTCGCAATATTTGGATGCCCCCTCACTTTAATAAGCATTGAAGACACACATTCGTCAACAAAACTATAAAAGTGCTAGTAAATGTACTTATGATCGACCATTTGAAGAGAAAACATACCACTTGCAGTCAAATGGATCAATTGAAGCATTCAACAAAATGCTGAATAAGGGACTGGACAAAATATCAAGAAAGACAACTGAGATGACAAAATTTCTGCTATGTAATGGGCATATTGGACGAAACACAAAATATCGACGAGATAGACACATTTTATATTATCCTATGGAAAAAAATCAGTCGTGCCCCTTCATTTCAAACAATAAGCACCAGTCATAGCGTATGTACTTCACTTGGATATTACTAGAGAAACGGAGAATCCTAATTTTGAACTTAACAAGCTTGAGGAGCATCGATGAATGGAAATTCACCACCAGGAATTCCAAAAACAACAACAGAAAGCATGGCACGACCAACATATATGACGAAAGGACTTTGTAGTCGAATACCTTTCATTATGATATAAGAGTCAGCTAAAATGGAAACCGACAAAGTTGCACACTCCTTGAATGGTTCGGTATATCATCAAAGAGATAAATAGAAATGTGTCGCTTCAACTAAGGACTCTACAAGGAAAGTATCCTCCAAACATGTCAATGATTCCCGACTAAAAATATATTGAGTATAGAATGAGTGCAGCGTTGACCGATAGTGATATCGCTATTTGGTTGAAGTTCGCATCCCCAGGTTTGCACCCACTTGTTTATTTGTCAATTAAATGTAATTTTGAAAAAAAAAGTTAAATAATGACTTATTTCAATATCAAAAGGATTCTTAGCAATGGTTGATGGTAGGAGATCGTGAATGCAATGAATGTATACTAGAAAGTAGAGAATGAGAAAGAGAAAAGTATGAGAAGAAACCATCAAACCCGACCCCAATCTCATCGATGGAAAGGACCGACTAGTCATCCTATAACCGACCAGTCAATGCATCATCAAAAGAGTCGACCATTGAAGAAAAATTCACCCACATATCAGCTCCATGACCGATCGCACCACCAAATCCAAGAATATTGACCAAAAAATCTTGAACAATAAGACATTTCACACGTGACAATAAGTTGGCACCCATCAAATCTTCAGTTAGTGCCTTCAACTACAACCCAAAACCGATCATTGAGCTCTCCATATATAAATATGCACCTTGAATAGGTTTGGGATCACTTATGTAAAGACATTGAGCAAGTTCATTTAGCAACCACTCCATTTGGAACTAGTAACCCTGCTCCTCTACCTGGAAATACCATGGAATCAAAGAGAAGTAACAACACCACAAGATCAATGAAGACAACTATGAAAAATATGTTATAACTGAAAGATCTTACAATGTCGCAACTAAGATCTCCAATCCTGAGAATCCTTTGAGCCTACACCGAGGAACACCAATGGAGAAGGTACTGGAAATAAATATGGGAATGGGGAGTTCAGAATGACAAATGGTTCCGATCTGCACAATATTTCATTGTTATAAATATATGCCACTATTTGAGTGCCCCCTTATTGGACAAATTTGATGGCCCAAGAGACTTGATCACCCAGTACATTGAGATTAGATACCATAATGGTAAATTATGGTTGGAACAGCCCCTGGACATAAATGACCAAGTGATTGCAGTTGTGAGGGGTTCACCAAGCAAAGATCCTTCCGTATCGATCAAGTATAATCCAACACTAGTCGAATAAACCACTGATCAATGCAAGAAAGAAATCAAAAGGGATAGTGATCAACAATACACGGCTTACAAATATGCTTCCATTATTATTTTTGTTTGTTCAACCAGCACGGTTCAACCATCAGACATTTGAATCAACATGTTGGAAGCTGAAAAATCCATCGCCATCAAGGAAAAACTATTTGACTAGGTAGACCACTTGGTTGGGATAGTTTGCTCGACCTGTGAAAAATTCCAAGAAACCGATGTGACAATTTGTTACTAGTCACTCCTCATCTGGACAACGATGTACAAAATCACACCCATTGGCAATTCCTCCTTCACTGTGAATTTTTTTTATATCGATGTATAATTTTAAATTCTTCCAGACTTAAGGATTCCCCCAAGGTCTTACAGCCTCAAAAATGTGTCCTGAAAATCAGCTTCAAGTCCTCAAGGCTGCATGTTCGATATGGAGAGTCCCTTAATAGGTTTGTTGGATTTTACCTCTTTTCGTCCATATACAACTGGAGCTCAACTACACCAAATTATGGTACATGAAAGGAGCCACTAGAAATGTAGCAGAAGTTGACTTCTACCCATCCATCCAAGCCATCTTCTTGGATATCGGTTCCCAATCATAAACTGTGCATCCAATTCCTAAAAATGCTTGGAGAGAATTGAAAGAAATAGAAGAGACCCTGATCGATGGAGAAAAAGAGGAAGTCTATGACATCGTCTTATACTTAGATATTTTTGGCACCATGTCTGAACAAGAAAATCTGCTCGTTATAATAGTTGTTCCTAAACCGACTAAACATACAGAAGTTGAAGACATGACTTGAGAAACTACAAAGGACGATGAAATTCAAGATGACCAACAATTAGAGCCCACCCTTTCCAAAGAAAAATTGGATGTTGTAGCAGAGAAGACATACACTAAACAACAAAATTTCAAAGCAAAATGGTCGTCCAAGAGAAAAATGATACTTCAAACACCTATGTAACATTAAATCCAGGAGATACACCTGCAAGCCATGCAAATTACTAATGATGTTGTTGCAAATTTATCACAATCGACGAGCAAATTGACCAAGCCCTCACCAGTCAAGAAGCTACTATACAGGTTAAGTTGAATCCATATAAAAAGTCAAAAAATCACATATAGCCACACAGGAAATATCACCTATTCAGGTCCCTGACAACTCATCGCCCATGTCCCTAAAACCCATTGAGGAGCATGAATCGACAATTTCTGAGAATTTACAGGATCCCTAGTTCCAATTATTTCTCGCTAATTTGACTAATATTTAACCTAACTGTAAATCCATAGTGGCAATGCACAAGGTTTAGGAAGCAACTACTTATCCTGATATTCCATCTTTTTTGCCACTGGAAATTGATATTTATGAACATTCAAATGCTCCCTATATGAAGTAGGACTCTATAGTCTCTGAGTTTTGTAGCTTCACATTCTTCATCTGGTTCCTCAATTTCATCTTTTGATTGATGTTGTTTCCTTCAAACATATTTTTCAAAGAATCAAATACTTCCTTCGGTGTCTTAAAGGATGACACATGGGAGATGAGATGATCCTTAAAAGAAACTGCAATGATTCTCTTGGACTTAAACAAGTTCTTCTTATGAGTATCCTTAGCCTCATATTCCTCTAGCTCTCGAACTTCTTCACTGATGTACTGATCCAAATCATTTTCTTCAAGGGTCAGTGAAATTATGTACTTAAATGCTCAGAAGTTATCAACTCCTCCATTTTTGTCCTCAAGCTGAGTATGATGAGTCATTTTCAAATGAGAACCTCATATGGAAATAGAAAATATTTATATCTTACCGATTTGAGGTGTCTGAGCCAGTTCCGAAGTTGGTTCACCTAGGGTTTGTTAGAGAAATCCTAATTTTCCAGGCTTGGAATTTGGAAATTATATTTGGACAAAAAGATGTGCCTCCTCAAGGCAAGTTTCTCAACAAGGTCCTTTTCTGAATATTGAGGTGTGAAGACTCCGAAACTTGATTCCCTAGTTTCTTCCCACAGTGTCCATATTAAAAAAATGAAACTTCTCCAAATTTGGAACTGCTTCTACCAGAAGATGCCCCCTTCTATGGCGAGTTAGCCTAGCCCTTTTTTCTTGATGATCTGTGGAGAGAAGACCTTGGACTAGGAATCCCTTGTTTATGTTGTTGCACAATGCCTTCTTTTAGAGAGGTTATGATACCGTGTTAGTTTTCTAATCTAATTAGCTTTATTAGGATCTTTATCTGAAATAATAACAAGAACAATAAGATGCACACAATGGAGCATATACACAAGACACAAATATTTTCACCAGGGAAACCATAAAGGAGAAAACCCCACAAAACTCCTCAGAATAGTTTTTTCACTAAGACAATATCACAAGATGGAAAAACCAAATAATAAGAAGTCTTTTGCATCTCTCTCTCTCTCCTAATGTGAACTTGAGTGAGTGTGAGTGTGTATAAATGAGGGAGGGTGCCTACCTATTTATACCCATCAAGTGACTAACCTCCCAACTTGACTGGGCCGATATCTAACCCTAGCATGGCCAACTTCTCCTAGAGATACTCCAAAAGTACATTACATAATATTATGCAGGAGACTATTTCTCCGACTTACAATGGATGTTGTATTTGAAGGACCATGTACAATAATGACATCCTGAAAAGAGAGAAACACATATCTGATGGGGGCACAACAACATACAATGATAATATACATAAAAATATCTTCTAAAGTTACAAATACAACAACACCAAGCACAAGTTGACTTAAAAATCATCAGCCTTCAAGATGGCACGACAACTTTTCCACCTTCAACTAGTCAACCATGGGGGGAGGGGAATGAAAGTGTCTATCTCACTTGAAGAAGGTTGAATCAATATTAAAGGTGATGGAAATAAATTCATTGTTCATATTTATCCACCATAGGAAAAGCCATGGGAAGTACTAGATGTCGAGGAGGGACATATAAGAAGATTATATCAAATAATTGGCAATAATGAAGACACAATAGAAAAAAATGAGTATGGAGAAACTCATCTGGGATATCTCCTGTCACTCGGCTATAATTACAACACCAATTTATACCACTAGTAGATAGAAAATTATGAAATGCATGCAAGAGATTGTTATCTGATAAAATAAATTCCCCATTGAGAAGAGAAAAAGTGCTTTGTTATTTATATAATACCAAAAATATTCGAGGAAAAACAATATAGTATCTGACGCTTGCATTGAGAAATGTTGAATATACTATTTTTCCACCTCCATGATATAAAGAACGTGGTTCTCTTGTCCTACACATTGATCAAGTATCTCAAAATATCAGAGAACAAGGAAGATTGCAAAGTATGGTAGAGTCCTTCATTGGGAAAGTGGTTAAATGATGGGAGACACATTAGTCGCAAATGCACAAATGGAAAACTACCTCGATTTATTTTATTGAAATGATTGGTGGGAGGAAGCTGAAAACAAAAGCAGAGATTCCAAGATGAGAAATGGTGGAGTCATTTCTTCCCTGCTACACTAGAAGATATCCCAAATAAATGGTATAAGCTAGAGGAAGCAAGGGGTGGAACTTTTACTTGGAAAGAGCTAAAAGAAAAAACTATAAAAGACTTCTCATTCTCCCCAGTGGAAGAACGAATCAAGGAGGAAATTGAAGAAATCAAGAAGATTATAGAGACAAATAATAGCAACAAATCGACCAAGGTTCAACAACCTAATCAAAAGTTTAATAATATTCCGACAAAGGAGGTTCAATTCTCAACACGAATAAAATTGGAAAATGTCGCAACTATCGACAAAAGCTTCCTCTAGAATTCATACCACCCGTTGGCAAGGAAACCTATAAAATATATAATGAAAGTGGCTGCAAAAGAGAATATTGAGCCAGAACAAATCACAAAAAAATAATTCCCTCCTACCTTTACCAAATTAAAGAAGGAGACTGGCCGATCAATGAAGTAAGAGCATCTGAATGAATGGACTCAAAGATCAAAATCAAAGAAGTCGACATATCAAATGAAAACCGACCGAAAAGGGAAAAAGTTTGGGATTATTGGACTGAATAACAAATAGTCGATATTGTAAAAATAGTAGATCTAATTTTATGAAGAAATATAGCATTGATGCTACGAATAAGCATAGGATGTAGACCTATCTACAAGATAATTCTCACAAGCATGCACAAGGAAAATAGAGAGAAGAATAAAGAGACTAAATACAAGAGAAGTGATCCAATATATTTCTAAGTATTATTGATAAAATGAATTGATGGTTTTTACAATAGTAATACCTCCTTATAAAATAAAATTGAGTTGCTAGAAGACAACCCATGCTAACTCATAAATCAGGCTTACTAAATATGATAAACCCCCATAGGTGGATAAAGCACTTTCCAACTCTGTTAAGGACATCACAAATTATATAAAACATGAGTGAGTTGTCATGAGTGATGGAAAAACATGCTAATCTTGGAATCTGGAGAAAAAATCATGGAGGATGGGTTGGAAACAAAAGATAGTAGTTTCCCAGTTGACTAGCTTTACTTTATCCACTGAAAAGATGGAATAAAGTGAGATAAAACAAAATTTGCAGGAAGGAACAGTTACTAATTCTTGTAATCAATAAAGTGGGAAGGATCTAACCAAAATTAGGAAAGTATTTCCTAGGGTATATATGGCAAGTGTTGACCAAGTTGTGCAAGTGCATGCCAGCTATCTAGGCTAGTAGGTAGGAAATTAATCAATAATGATTAAATATTGTTATCCCAAGTATGGAGTGGATTAATAATATCCTAACACCCCACTTTAAGTTTGAATTTATGATGGAGTTATCTGATATAATAAGAAATATAGATGCATATGGGGCCCAACAACAAGGCTATGGTCACCCTTTACAATTATTCATGTCCAGAAAAGTGAGGAAAGAGGCAAAACCACATGGGAAAAATCCTCCCTCAAAAAAGGACAAGGCAAAATATTTAAAAAACATGTCTTTAATTATGTATTTATATTCACTTGAATGATATGGATGAACTACATTCTGGTTAAATACTTTGATGAATAATTTTTGAACTCCATGATGATGCGCTAGAGTGTAAATCTACAAGAAAGAAGAGGAGAGAATCCTTGTAGCTCATCATATGATGAAGTAGGAGCATTATCTGAATGTTTTTTTATTCTAATAAACTCTCATTTGCAAACAAAATTTGAAAATGAAAAGAGATATGTGCATATTCCTTCCCAAAGAGTACAAAAATTAAGACAAACAGTTACACAATCAGATCCTTGTATAACTCCAAAATGGTGATGTAGATCACATATATTTCTTCAAAATTGATGTAGCACCTTCCAAAACATGAAATGAGGTTGAAAATACTCTTATATATCATAAATATTATCATATGGAGAAACAAAGGCCAAATGTTTCAATGTCTCCATGGGGATACAAGGCTAGAGTAGGAAAAGGTTGAGCAACTTGGTCAAACTTATGAGTGTAAAATTATGAATGATGGATGGACTTGAGATATGAACCATAAGTGTTTAGAACATAAAAAAACATGTGAAATATAATTCCAATCATGACTAAGGTCATGGATAACCAACCAGTGAAAAATAGGAAAGACTTAAAACCATTTGATATAAGTAACACTGTATAGGAAACCAATGAGGAATCAACTAATGAACCTAGGGTTTGTATAATATTAGGAGTATTCAGAGGTATGGTAGATGGTATGGATGATTTCATAACACTCATATCAGCCTGAAAATATGCTTCTAAATAAGAATTATAACCATTTAAATGGAGTGAGGAAGAGTTCCTTAAAGACAAGTCAGGATCTAGTGAAAAAATCACGAGTATTGAGAGATGAATCTAGGAGACTGATAGGTGGAGTATTCAAGAAAGAAACTGTTATTTTTTATTCTGATATAACATAAAATGAATCTATATAAGAGATATTATAAAATTATTTAACTCTGTAACTCAAGGCATAGTTTATATCACCTTGGAACTGTGCACTATGACGGTGTTCTGAGGATTCATCAGGCTTCTCTAGCTCATCTGGAACTGCAATGTTATGCTTCTCAAGTAACTGAGACATGACGTCCATATTTTTCTTGAAAAATTTCTTCTCAGTATGAAATCCCTTGCTACAATAAGAACACTTGGATGTGCTCCTTTTATTCTTCACTTTCTTCATTGAACCTTCATCAGTAGGCTTCGAACTTTCATCTTCATTATCTGACTTTGGTTTCTTCTCTTTCACAATTTGCTTCTCTTTTGATCTTGCAATCTTACTTCATTGAACTAAAGAGCATGATTTTCCCTTGGTAACCTAAGATAACCCATGCAGATCAATTTATCTTGCTCCTTTGTCTGTGAATCAAAGAATGTACTCAAAGAAGGCATTTTCCAATTAGAAATAGCAAGCCTAGTAGCATGAAGACACAAAAATTGAGTTTCAGGACCCAATTTTGATAGAATGAAAATAATAAATTGATCATCCCTCTTCTCAATCCCACATTTCTTAAGAAATATAACAAGTGACTTGAATTTGGTGAATAAACCCTCAATAGAATCGAAATTGCTTGGACTCAATGAGAATAACTCATTCTCCAACTGATGCGTTCTTATCTCATCTTGTACTCCAAAGAGATACTCAAGTTTGGTCCATACTTGGTTTGGAGTGGTCAAACCATATAGATTAAATAGTAAATAAGAAGAAATAGAGAGGCAAATCAATCCATACTCTTCATCCAACCTATTATGCCACTTAGCTTTCTCAATAGTAGCATTGGGCTCATTCTCTGAAGCTAGAGTAGCTCTGTACAGTCCCTTACTGCGCAAAAGAATGACAATTTTGGCTTTTCATCCATGATAGTTGAAGAGAGTTGAGGTCATAGATTTAGAGGAATCCATGCTAAGAATTTCATGCGCTCAAGATGATACTATCTACAACCTTCACAAAAAACTAGGAGAAAATATTGTTAGCTTAATTCAAGCAATTCTTCAAAGAGGGATAGGAGACTGGATGCGCTCCAATGTAGGGAACTGATAGCTCCTCAACTTTGTATAACTTAAGAAACCTTGTGCTCTCAACTTGACAACCTATATCTATGATACCATGTAGAAATAACATATCTAATGCTATGAAGAAATAAAACCTTGATGCTAAGAAGAAGCATAGGATGTAGATCTAGCTACAAGAGAATTCTCACAAGCATGCAGAAGCAAAATAGAGAGAAGAATAAAGAGACTGAATACAAGAGAAGTGATCCAATATATTTCCAAGTATTATTTATTAAATGAATTGATGATTATTACAATCGTAATACATCCTTATAAAGGAAAATTGAGATGCTAGAAGACAACTCATGCTAGCTCATAAATCAGGCTTACTAAGTATGGTAAACCCCCATAGGTGGCTAAATAACTTTCCAACTCTATCAAGGACCTCACGAATTAGCTAAAGAATGAGTGATTTGTCATGAATGATGGAAAAGCATGCTAATCCTAGAATTTGGAGAGAAAATCATGGGGGATGGGTTGGCAACAAAAGATAACAGTTTCCTAGTTGACTAGATTTACCTTATCCACTAAAAATTTGGAATAAAGAATGATAAAGACAGAATCTACATGAAGTTACTAATTCAAGAAGTGAATAAAGTGGGAAGGATATAACTAGAATCAAGATAAAGGCACTACTAAGCTATATATGGCAAGTGTTGACCAAGTGGTGCAAGTGGATGCCAACTATTTAGGCTAGTAGGTAGGTGTTAGAGCATCATACCACCTATTACCTTGGTCGTATACACCTAGGCCACATTTTCATTCTTCGTGTACTTATGTCATATGGTCGAAACCTTCGTTATGTTGGTAAAGAAAGGTATTTTGGTGTTTTGGACTCATTAATATACCCAGGCACCCATATTTGATCATTCTGGAGATACATGCACCCTCATTTATGACTGTTCAATCCTTGGTGTGCTCCCACTCCTTAAAACAGGGAAACTGGTTGACTAGAGGTTCCCATGCATTGTATTTGAGTGTTTTTGGCTCTTTCAGACCATTTATTGCTACCTAGATCCACTCCCACTCACCCATGCACTCCAACACACCTAACCTACCCTCATTTATGTTCTAGAATGCTTCAACCATGTTCACATGGCTATTCGGGACCGTTTGAGGCGATTTGGGAGCTCATTGGTCCACTTAAGGGGGTTTGAGGGACAATCTAAGTCTGCCACATGTATGCATCTAATTTTCCTCCAAAGGATAGCAATTTTATCCTATTGTATTATAAACATGTTCCAGACATATTTACATGTTGGACAGTAATAGAAACTTCAGAGATTGGCACTATTCCTATGTGTTAATTTTTCTCTTTTCATTGTTTTTCTGCATAGTTTGTGAATTTATTGAGTTATAAGGATTCACTTAGCTCCTAGATATTGTTGTGAATCATATTTTCACATGGTATCAAATCTCTTCAAAGCTGCAAATAGAATTCATAAAATTTGAGTTGTTATCTAGGGTCTCTTCAAGAAAAATTCGAGTGTTTTCATTGTCTTTGTCACTCAACACGTAACCAGAACTGGAGCAGAGTCATGTATTGCCTACCCCATTCAATTATATTGAATGGAATTCCAAAATGGTGATCCAAGTGAGGTCAAAAGGCCTCTATAGAGTCACTATGGGGACTTAGAATGAGCCCAACTCCGCTGTGGAAAAATCGATGCACTTCAATAGGTTGGGTGAGGCATTTGAGATGCTTTGTCTCAATATTTAAAGGGATATTATATTCCATGTAGACAATATTACCACACCCAATGAATTATAGCTCAAGCTCGAGTCACTGTTTGAGAAGACTAATGAGATGAGGGGACACCAACTCAAAAGTGGGTTGATCTCATTGATCCCAACTCACTTTGAGACAATCTAGGATTTCTTCACAAAGTTTAAATTGTTGGTGATTAAATTGAAACAATGTGGCATTGAGATGAGAGAGGAGCAACTGATCTTGTCCATTCTTTCGAATAAATTCCCTGATTATTCAATGTTTGTCTCCACATTCCACTCAGGAAAGATGACAGTTTGAAATTGGAGAATTCCTTCACTAGAAGACTTCATGGAGTCTTTGAATTAGGAACAAGACAAATTGGTGCAAATGGGTACCATCAAATCCACCAAGGATCAAGCCCTTGATGCAGGTGTTTTGAATCAAGCCAAAGGCAAGAATAAGGCCAAGGATTCAAAGCAGCAAGAGAAGAAGAAGAAAGAGAAGCCAAAATCTTCGTATGGGGGTTTGAATCCTAGCACTGAAAAAGAGAAGAAGCAAGAGAAGACAAAATTCACTTATTGTCACAAATTTTGGCATCTAGAGAGTGCATGCATCAAGAAAACCATTGACATGATGGTGCAACTCATTGAGAATAAAAATATCCCCTTGCCAAAAGGAACACGGAAGAAAGAGCCCAAGGTTCAATCTCAGAGAACAAGGATAAATGCCATGATTTGGTTCTTGGATCTTCAGGATATTCTTCCTTCATCATATATTTAGGTGCCTCAAGGCACATTGATTCCAAGCAAGATTCCTTCTCATCCATACATCCTTACAGTGGTCCATCCATCCTCATGGGTGATGACTCTGAGATCCCAACCAAAGGGATTGGAAGAGGGATCTAGACAATAGGAACTTAAAAAATGTGTTGTATGTAACTTATATTGAATTGAACCTACTCTCTGTATATAAAATAACACACACAGGTACAACCAAGAGATTAACATTTACTCAAAATGATGTGGAGATTTCAGAAATTTCTACATGCCAAGTTGTTGTGGTGGGTTTTGCTTACCATGATTCAAGAATGTATAAGTTCTCTCACTTCCTTCCTTACTCCCAAGGGAATGTGCTCCTATAACATGCCAATGAGACTAGAAAAATATGGCATGACATGTTTGGACACCTCAATGACAGGTATATTCAAGCATTAAGAAAAGAAAACATGGTTTAAGGGCTTCCAAGTATCAAGTTTTCCAAAGGCACATGCAAGGGTTTCATAGTGGGGAAACATGCTGAGATAAAATATGACAAGGGAAAGGAAAGGAGGGTTTTCCACATGATTTATCTGATCCATTCAGATATTATAGGGCCTCTTGCCACACCCTCATATTGGAATTCAAGGTATGTGTTGACTTTCATAGATGATTTCTCAAGGTACTGTTGGGTGTATTTCTTGAGCAAAAATCTAAAGTTTTTTGAGACTTTCAAAGTGTTCAAAGCTTTAGTTGAGAACATGAGTGGGAATAAAATCAAGGTTCAATAAGAACTTACAAAAGTTATGTCATGAAATTGGCATTCAGATGCAACATTCTGTGCCCTACACACCATATCAAAATTGTGTTGTGAAGCGCAAGAATAGAGCTTTGAAGGAGATGGCAACATGCATGATGGAGGATAAGGATTTGTATCCTTAGCTATGGGATGAAGACATCAATTTTGATGCATATGTTCATAACATATCTCTACACAAATAATTGAAACAGAAAACTCCATTTGAGGCTTGGAGTGGTCACAAGCCCATTGTTTCTCATTTGAGGGTTTTGGGCTTTAAGGCTTGGGATAGAATTCCTCCCGAGAAGAGAAAGGACATGCAAACTAAAATAAAGGAGTCCATTATGGTTGTATATTATAAATATGAAATTAGATACAATATATTTGATCCCTCATCTTAGAAAACATCCATTGAAAGGAGTGTACAGTTCGGAGAAGATCCCATTCAGGAGATCGAACTATACAAGGGGAAATGCTCACATCCTCCACTCAATGATGATGTAAGTGATGAATCTTTTTTTTCTGATTATTATATTGAATATTATGTTGATGAAATTCATACAGATCATGAATCACCCATAAGGCCAAAATGAGTTGAGAAAATCATTCAAGCAGCTGGCGATCTTGTTGGAGACCACTAGAATCTAGGAAGACTAGATCTCAATTTCACAATTCCTTCTCCACTTGTGAACTGAATCTTTCAGAGAGACAATTTATGATGGTTGGATATGATCCTTATACATATCAAGAAGCATCACTTGACCCAATAAGGCAAAAAAATATGAATGAAGAGTTCAAGTCTTTGCAAGATAATGAAACTTGGGAGTTGGTTCCTCTACCTTCCAAAAGGAAACTAGTGCAATGTAAGTGGGTCTATAGGACCAAAGTGGCTGCAAATGGTTCTGATATGAAGTAAAATTCCAATTTGGTTTCCAAAGGATTCTCTCAATTCCAAGGAGTGAACTATACAGATTCATTTGCACCGGTTGCAAAGATGGATTCTATCAAGCTAGTTTTGGCCATTGCTGCATCTAAGCGATGGGAGGTTCACTACATGGATGTGAATAGTGTTTTTATTCATGGTGAATTTAATGAGGATATTTATATTCAGCAGCCTGAATTTTTCACTCATGATCCTTCACTTGTTTTCATATTGAATAAGTCTCTTTGTGGCCTCAAGCAAGCCCCCAGGGATTGGTATGCCAAGATGGACAGTTTTCTTCTTTCACTAGGCTTTGAGAGATACAAATATGATATTAATGTATATTTGCATCATATAGGTGATTAATTGCAGGTCATAGTAATGTATTTTGATGATATTCTGATCACTGGAATTCGCATTGATGATAAAGGTTTAATTAAGTATTCTTTGCATAGCGAGTTTTCAATAACTGACCTTGGATTGTTTTAACAATTTCTTGGCTTGGAGATTGAGAAATATGATGCAGGGATCAAGGTAATCCAATAAAAGTATGTTGTATACCTTTTATTGAAGTTCAAAATGGCTGAATGTAAGGAATACAAGTGTCCCTTCCTTTCCAGAGTGAAACTAGGTGATTTTGGTTCATCTCCATTGTTGATTTTGGCCAAAACTCACTGTATCGATAGCTAGTTGTGACCTTGTTGTATATCGCAAACTCCCTACCTAATTTGTATTATGCAGTAGATATTGTTGCAATATATATGTAGTAGCCTAATTAGATCCATAGGAAGGATCCAAAAATTATCTTGCATTATGTGCAAGGAACCAAACACTTCGAGATACACTATGCTGCTAATTCTCCACTAGAACTAGTTGGATTTACTGATTCTGGTTGGGATGGACATTCCATTGACATAAAGTACACTTCAGGTTATATATTCATGCTTGCACATGGTCCCATATGATGGTAAAGTAAAAAAAAACACATTATATCCCTTTCATCACATGAGGCCGAGTATAGAGGGGCAGTGAATGCAGCTACACAATGTGTGTGGTTGTAAGACATTTTTGGAGAGCTTGGATTTGGATGTGATTCAACCACAATCATTTGGATGTGATTCAACCACAATGTGTGTGGTTGTAAGATATTTATTTATTCAAGTAGATCGGTTATCTAGAGAAAGGATATGGTGTTGTGTCTTTGTGTTCTAGACTTGTACCATGCATGCTAGAGGAACAAACAGTGTCTACACTGGTTGAAGTATTCCTACAAACAAAATTGGCGACCATACGAGGAAAATATCCAGTCAGATCTGGGATAGATCCGATCAAATCTAGAGCAAATCAAGTTAGATATGAAATTTTTTATAACATTTTTGCTTGAAAACTTGTGATTCTTGTTGGCTTAGCTCATCTGAATTGTTAATGTGAGTGATCCACCTTACCATCCTTTCAATTGCCTCTTATGTTATGTGTTTGATCTCACTATTATTCCATCTTAATCCATATTGGTTTTCTTTGCAAGTTATTGGATTTTTCAAGTCTAAGGATTTGCTGATGCACCTGGGTAGGCCTGACAGAGTGTCTGACATACTCTAGGGCCTCTTGCCTTCTATCAAGCAGCGTTGATGATTCTTGTTCACTGACTGCATTGTGTGTCACTGACACCTATATACAGTATACAACGTGTGCCGACACCCTCCTGACTCCCTGGTGCATCCTCTTACAGTGCGTCAAGGTAGGCCATCCCCTATCTTAAAGAGTGTTCTTGAGGTTTTTTGTTTCTCTTTGATTGATTGTTGATTTGCATTTTGTCTTACTGTTAAGTTTGATATCCCGGTATTCTGATCTCCCTTCTTGAGTTTCAATCTAGAAATTCTCATTGATAGGAAGCTTAGAAATTAAAGAGATCGTCCGTGAATTGCATTTTTCGGTTCATGATTTGTTTGATTGGTTCCCTGAAAGTGATATTAGGTCTATGAGAAAACAAGATCTGTAGTTTCTTTACAATTATTTAAGAATAGTCTTTTAGCTCTCTTTCTTTTTCAAATCTTTAAAAAACAAAAAATTGTTGGCTTGTTTGCTTTGATTGCTTTTGGCTTGCTTGAGTAGTTAGAAGAATATTTTTGTATGCATTTGATTGAGAAATCATAGGTTTCTAGATGTTAGAAACTGTTCCTTATTTCTCCTTTCAAAGATCTTTTAGGCTTAATGATCAGAAATTCTTGTGTGTTTGGAAATTTGTTGAAAAATCTTGAAGTTGAAATTATTGAAAGTTGCATAGTATCTTTGTTTTAGAAAAAGAAAAGTTTCTCCCTTACTCTAGGTAGCATTCATCGAAGAGAAGAGTTGCATTGCATCTAGATCATAACATTGCATCTTAATCAACATTCCACAAACATTCACTAACCATCAAGATAAAATCAACGATAGATTAGGTTAAAATTTTCTAGTAGTTTGAGTGATAGGATAGAGACGTGTTTCGGTGTCTTAAAACATAGGATTTGGCGTTATTTTTCTGCATTGCATCCCAGGGATCGTGTGGTTTTCCACATATGTTTGGTATATCGAATGGAATTTCATGTACCCTTGAGGTATATCGAAGGTACTTCACATACTCAATGGTATATAGGAAGGCCCCTTTAGAACAGTTATGCATTAGACAACACTAATATAGATTTGAGCTCCCACGTGCCTAGTGTATATCGGGAGACCCCTCTGGGATACCAAAACCAATTGAGAAAATCATTTTGGTCATTTTGTTGGAGCAATACATCGAGAACAACACTCGGGGGGCTACTACGCACGTTCCGTCCAGGTAGTTGGGTATTCAATAAAGGGTAAAGTCCCAATATTCCTTGTCACGTTTAACTATTAGACCCTATGGTATATCGTGAGTTGTAACAACTTAACAATCCTAGTGAGGATCTGGCTTTCACTAGAACCTCCTATCATTTAAGTTTTCTTGTGACCTTAGCTTGTGTAGGATTGTTTGTGTGTGATCTCTTCCTTGTATAGAGATTTAGAGTATAAATCTTCAGCCAACAATCTAGCTGAGCTACCTGTGAGTCAATCTCACACGTTGCAGGCATAACCACCTAACTCTCCTCCTATCATTAAAGGAAATGAAGGTGAAACCATGGACCAACCAACTACAGTTGATTCACATGTGGAAGGAGTTCGAGTTATTGAATTAAGGGAAGAAATTTCCTCCTTTCAAAGCCCTATGATAGTCCAACAACCTTCTACAAAAGACACCAATTTTATTTTTTGAATGGAAGGTCAACCTGGTGCACCATATTAGGTGTTCAATCACCCATCAGATGATACTATGGGAGCATAGTTTCGTCCAGATGCTCCTTTTTTGGAAACTTCTCTATGTCACACCATTTCTAAATATGGGACCACTCGACCATCTTATGCTACCCCCATTCAAGAAACTCTGTCAGGTCAAGAATTCTTCGGACCAGTCCAGGAAACTCTCGATCATTTGCGCTACCTAGGAGAGAATATAAAGAGGAGAAGTATTTCTCCTCTAACCCAACATTTGGAAATAAAACCACTTGGATACTATTCCCTTTCATCATCACATGTTGCTCTTAACTTAGGGTCATCATGAATATTGTCCTGCAAAATGTGAAGAATATGATCTCAGTTTCAGAGAACCGTGTCAAGCACCTGAACTGGTGAACTACTGGTGGTGTATGGATGGAGAACTGATGGTTCCTAACCATAGAATGCTTCATATGGAGTCATTTTATATGTAGTGTGGTAGGAGGTATTGTACCACCATTCAATGAGAGGAATCCAATTTGCACATTCATGTTCTTGTTCAGAGGTGAAGCAACGAAGATAAGTTTCCAAACATTTTTTGATAACTTCAATCCGGCCATCTTTTTGTGGGTGATACCATGAACTCATCTTCATTTTGGTTCCAGTGTGTCGAAATAGTTATGTCCAACAATGACCTGTGAAATTTGCATCATGAAATATTTGGTCCATGAAAATTTGTGTGACTAAGGAGGCAGTATATGGATGGATGGGGGCACAAAATGACTATATTTGGAGAGGTGATCAACCAAAACTAAGATAATTATCTTCCCTCTAGATTTATGGAGCCCTCCAATGAGATTCATCGAAATATTTTTCCAAATATGTGTAGGGATGGGCCTAATGTTGGGAGGGACTCTTCTAGGAAGCAGAGGAATAATATGGTTGTTTGGTCTTGAAGATGGAAATCCCACTGGTTCAGTAAAGACACATTCATATCAATCAAAAATTTGATGTAGATCCAAGGGAACACCCTATACTTTAATAAATGGCTTCTTATATAAGTTGGTACCAGAGGACATACTTCAAACATTTTCAGGATGACAGGACTGCAAGAAAAATTTTACAATCAAGACTTTGGTGGTCGACAATTCATAAGGAATTTTGAATGCACATAGAAAAATGTGACAAATGTCAAAGAATGGTCAACCATTCCCTAAGAACGAAATGCCTTTGATATATGTAAATCCAACTCTCACATTTGAAATTTGGGCTATCGACTTTGTTAGTTCATTCCCTGTCCTGGGTCAACTAACAGGAGCGCAATATATCAACACTGTCGTTGAATATATCACTAAATGGGTTGAAGTCGAAACAGTGCAAACATGTTCTAGTGAGGTAGCAACGAAGTTTATTTACATAAATATAGTCGCAATATTTGGATGCCCCCTCACTTTAATAAGCGTCGAAGACACACATTCGTCAACAAAACTATAAAAGTGCTAGTAAATGTACTTATGATCGACCATTAGAAGAGAAAACATACCACTTGCAGTCAAATGGATCAATTGAAGAATTCGACAAAATGCTGAATAAGGGACTGGACAAAATATCGAGAAAGACAACTGAGATGACAAAATTTCTGCTATGTAATGGGCATATTGGACGACACACAAAATATCGACAAGATAGACACATTTTATATTATCCTATGGAAAAAAATCAGTCGTTCCCCTTCATTTCAAACAATAAGCACCAGTCATAGCGTATGTACTTCACTTGGATATTACTAGAGAAACAGAGAATCATAATTTTGAACTTAACAAGCTTGAGGAGCATCAATGAATGGAAATTCACCACCAGGAATTCCAAAAACAACAACAGAAAGCATGGCACGACCAACATATATGACGAAAGGAATTTGTAGTCGAATACCTTTCATTATGATATGAGAGTCAGCTAAAAGGGAAACCGACAAAGTTGCACACTCCTTGCATGGTTCGATATATCATCAAAGAGATAAATAGAAATGTGTTGCTTCAACTAAGGACTCTACAAGGAAAGTATCCTCCAAACATGTCAATGATTCCCGACTAAAAATATATTAAATATAGAATGAGTGCAGCGTTGACCGATAGTGATATCGCTATTTGGTCGAAGTTCGCATCCCCAGGTTTGCACCCACTTGTTTATTTGTCAATTAAATGTAATTTTGAAAAAAAAAGTTACATAATGACTTATTTCAATATCAAAAGGATTCTTAGCAATGGTTGATGGTATGAGATCGTGAATGCAATGAATGTATACTAGAAAGCAGATAATGAGAAAGAGAAAAGTATGAGAAGAAACCATCAAACCCCACCCCAATATCATCGATGGAAAGGACCGACTAGTCATCCTATAACCGACTAGTCAATGCATCATCAAAAGAGTCAACCATTGAAGAAAACTTCACCCATATATCAGCTCCATGACCGATCGCACCACCAAATCCAAGAATATTGACCAAAAAATCTTGAACAATAAGACATTTCACACGTGACAATAAGTTGGCACCCATCAAATCTTCAATTAGTGCCTTCAACTACAACCCAAAACTGATCATTGAGCTCTCCATATATAAATATGCACCTTGAATAGGTCTGGGATCACTTATGTAAATACATTGAGCAAGTTCATTTAGCAACCACTCCATTTGGAACTTGTAACCCTGCTCCTCTACCTGGAAATACCATGGAATCAAAGAGAAGTAACAACACCACAAGATCAATGAAGACAACTATGAAAAATATGTTAGAGCTGAAATATCTTACAATGTCGCAACTAAGATCTCCAATCCTGAGAATCCTTTGAGCCTACACCGAGGAACACCAATGGAGAAGGTACTAGAAATAAATACAGGAATGGGGAGTTCAGAATGACAAATGGTTCCGATCTGCACAATATTTCATTGCTATAAATATATGCCACTATTTGAGTGCCCCCTTATTGGACAAATTTGATGGCCCAAGAGATTTGATCACCCAATACATTGAGATTAGATACCATAATGGTAAATTATGGTTGGAACAGCCCCTGGACATAAATGACCAAGTGATTGCAGTTGTGAGGGGTTCACCAAGCAAAGATCCTTCCGTATCGATCAAGTATAATCCAACAATAGTCGAATAAACCACTGATCAATGCAAGAAAGAAATCAAAAGAGATAGTGATCAACAATACACGACTTACAAATATGCTTCCATTATTATTTTTGTTTGTTCAACCATCACGGTTCGACCATCAGACATTCGAATCAACATGTTGGAAGCTGAAAAATCCATCGCCATCAAGGAAAAACTATTTGACTAGGTAGACCACTTGGTTGGGATAGTTTGCTCGACCTGTGAAAAATTCCAAGAAACCGATGTGACAATTTGTTACTAGTCACTCCTCATCTGGACAACGATGTACAAAATCACACCCATCGGCGATTCCTCCTTCACTGTGAATTTTTTTTATATCTATGTATAATTTTAAATTCTTCCAGACTTAGGGATTCCCCCAAGGTCTTACAGCCTCAAAAATGTGTCCTGAAAATCAGCTTCAAGTCCTCAAGGCTGCATGTTCGATATGGAGAGTCCCTTAATAGGTTTGTTGGATTTTACCTCTTTTCGTCCATATACAACTGGAGCTCAACTACACCAAATTATGGTACATGAAAGGAGCCACTAGAAATGTAGCAGAACTTGACTTCTACCCATCCATCCAAGCCATCTTCTTGGATATCGATTCCCAATCATAAACTGTGCATCCGATTCCTAAAAATGCTTGGAGAGAATTGAAAGAAATAGAAGAGACCCTGATCGATGGAGAAAAAGAGGAAGTCTATGACATCGTCTTATACTTAGATATTTTTGGCACCATGTCTGAACAAGAAAATCTGCTCATTATAATAGTTGTTCCTAAACCGACTAAACATACAGAAGTTGAAGACATGACTTGAGAAGCTACAAAGGACGATGAAATTCAAGATGACCAACAATTAGAGCCCACCCTTTCCAAAGAAAAATTGGATGTTGTTGCAGAGAAGACATACACTAAACAACAAAATTTCAAAGCAAAATGGTCGTCCAAGAGAAAAATGATACTTCAAACACCTATGTAACATTAAATCCAGGAGATACACCTGCAAGCCATGCAAATTACTAATGATGTTGTTGCAAATTTATCACAATCGATGAGCAAATTGACCAAGCCCTCACCAGTCAAGAAGCTACTATACAGGTTAAGCTGAATCCATATAAAAAGTCAAAAAATCACATATAGCCACATAGGAAATATCACCTATTCAGGTCCCTGACAACTCATCACCCATGTCCCTAAAACCCATTGAGGAGCATGAATCGACAATTTCTGAGAATTTACAGGATCCCTAGTTTTAATTATTTCTCGCTAATTTGACTAACATTTAACCTAACTGTAAATCCATAGTGGCAATGCACAAGGTTTAGGAAGAAACTACTTATCCTGATATTCCATCTTTTTTGCCACTAGAAATTGATATTTATGAACATTCAAATGCTCCCTATATGAAGTAGGACTCTATAGTCTCTGAGTTTTGTAGCTTCACATTCTTCAACTGGTTCCTCAATTTCATCTTTTGATTGATGTTGTTTCCTTCAAACATATTTTTCAAAGAATCAAATACTTCCTTCGGTGTCTTAAAGGATGACACATGGGAGATGAGATGATCCTTAAAAGAAACTACAATGATTCTCTTGGACTTAAACAAGTTCTTCTTATGAGTATCCTTAGCCTCATATTCCTCTGGCTCTCGAACTTCTTCACTGATGTACTGATCCAAATCATTTTCTTCAAGGGTCAGTGAAATTATGTACTTAAATGCTCAGAAGTTATCAACTCCTCCATTTTTGTCCTCAAGCTGAGTATGATGAGTCATTTTCAAATGAGAACCTCATATGGAAATATAAAATATTTATATCTTACCGATTTGAGGTGTCCGAGCCAGTTCCGAAGTTGGTTCACCTAGGGTTTGTTAGAGAAACCCTAATTTTCCAGGCTTGGAATTTGGAAATTATATTTGGACAGAAAGATGTGCCTCCTCAAGGCAAGTTTCTCAACAAGGTCCTTTTCTGAAGATTGAGGTGTGAAGACTCTGAAACTTGATTCCCTAGTTTCTTCCCACAGTGTCCGTAGTAAAAAAATGAAACTTCTCCAAATTTGGAACTGCTTCTACCAAAAGATGCCCCCTTCTATGGCGAGTTAGCCTAGCCCTTTTTTCTTGATGATCTGTGGAGAGAAGACCTTGGACTAGGAATCCCTTGTTTATGTTGTTGCACAATGCCTTCTTTTAGAGAGGTTATGATACCGTGTTAGTTTTCTAATCTAATTAGCTTTATTAGGATCTTTATCTGAAATAATAACAAGCACAATAAGATGCACACAATGGAGCATATACACAAGACACAAATATTTTCACCAGGGAAACCATAAAGGAGAAAACCCCACAAAACTCCTCAGAATAGTTTTTTCACTAAGACAATATCACAAGATGGAAAAACCAAATAATAAGAAGTCTTTTGCATCTCTCTCTCTCTCCTAATGTGAACTTGAGTGAGTGTGAGTGTGCATAAATGAGGGAGGGTGCCTACCTATTTATACCCATCAAGTGACTAACCTCCCAACTTGACTGGGCCGATATCCAACCCTAGCATGGCCAAATTCTCCTAGAGATACTCCAAAAGTACATTACATAATATTATACAGGAGACTATTTCTCCGACTTACAATGGATGTTGTATTTGAAGGACCATGTACAATAATGGCATCCCGAAAAGAGAGAAACACATATCTGATGGGGGCACAACAACATACAATGATAATATACATAAAAATATCTTCTAAAGTTACAACTACAACAACACCAAGCACAAGTTGACTTAAAAATCATCGGCCTTCAAGATGGCATGACAACTTTTCCACCTTCAGCTAGTCAACCATGGGGGGAGGGGAATGAAAGTGTCTATCTTGCTTGAAGAAGGTTGAATCAATATTAAAGGTGATGGAAAGAAATTCATTGTTCATATTTATCCACCATAGGAAAAGCCATGGGAAGTACTAGATGACGAGGAGGGACATATAAGAAGATTATATCAAATAATTGGCAATAATGAAGACACAATAGAAAAAAATGAGTATGGAGAAACTCATCTGGGATATCTCCTATCACTCGGCTATAATTACAACACCAATTTATACCACTAGTAGATAGAAAATTATGAAATGCATGCAAGATATTGTTATCTGATAAAATAAATTCCCCATTGAGAAGAGAAACAGTGCTTTGTTATTTATATAATACCAAAAATATTCGAGGAAAAACAATATAGTATCTGATGCTTGCATTGACAAATGTTGAATATACTATTTTTCCACCTCCATGATATAAAGAACGTGGTTCTCTTGTCCTACACATTGATCAAGTATCTCAAAATATCAAAGAACAAGGAAGATTGCAAAGTATGGTAGAGTCCTTCATTGGGAAAGTGGTTAAATGATGGGAGACACATTAGTCGCAAATGCACAAATGGACAACTACCTCGATTTATTTTATTGAAATGATTGGTGGGAGGAAGCTGAAAACAAAAGCAGAGATTCCAAGATGAGAAATGGTGGAGTCATTTCTTCCCTACTACACTAGAAGATATCCTAAATAAATGGTATAAGCTAGAAGAAGCAAGGGGTGGAACTTTTACTTGGAAAGAGCTAAAAGAAAAAACTATAAAAGACTTCTCATTCTCCCCAATGGAAGAACGCATCAAGGAGGAAATTGAAGAAATCAAGAAGATTATAGAGACAAATAATAGCAACAAATCAACCAAGGTTCAACAACCTAATCAAAAGTTTAATAATATTCCGACAAAGGAAGTTCAATTCTCAACATGAATAAAATTGGCAAATGTCGCAACTATCGACAAAAGCTTCCTCTAGAATTCATACCACCCGTTGGCGAGGAAACCTATAAAATATATAACGAAAGTGGCTGCAAAAGAGAATATTGAGCCAGAACAAATCACAAAAAAATAATTCCCTCCTACCTTTACCAAATTAAAGAAGGAGATTGGCCGATCAATGAAGCAAGAGCATCTGAATGAATGTACTCAAAGATCAAAATCAAAGAAGTCGACATATCAAATGAAAACCGACCGAAAAGGGAAAAAGTTTGGGATTATTGGACTGAATAACAAATAGTCGATATTGTAAAAATAGTAGATCTAATTTTATGAAGAAATATAGCATTGATGCTATGAAGAAGCATAGGATGTAGACCTATCTACAAGATAATTCTCACAAGCATGCGCAAGGAAAATAGAGAGAAGAATAAAGAGACTAAATACAAGAGAAGTGATCCAATATATTTCTAAGTATTATTGATAAAATGAATTGATGGTTTTTACAATAGTAATACCTCCTTATAAAATAAAATTGAGTTGCTAGAAGACAACCCATGCTAACTCATAAATCAGGCTTACTAAATATGATAAACCCCCATAGGTGGATAAAGCACTTTCCAACTCTGTTAAGGACCTCACAAATTATATAAAACATGAGTGAGTTGTCACGAGTGATGGAAAAACATGCTAATCTTGGAATCTGGAGAAAAAGTCATGGAGGATGGGTTGGAAACAAAAGATATTAGTTTCCCAGTTGACTAGCTTTACTTTATCCACTGAAAAGATGGAATAAAGTGAGATAAAACAAAATTTGCAGGAAGGCACAGTTACTAATTCTTGTAATAAATAAAGTGGGAAGGATCTAACCAAAATTAGGAAAGGATTTCCTAGGGTATATATGGCAAGTGTTGACCAAGTTGTGCAAGTGCATGCCAACTATCTAGGCTAGTAGGTAGGAAATTAATCAATAATGATTAAATATTGTTATCCCAAGTATGGAGTGGATTAATAATATCCTAACACCCCACTTTAAGTTTGAATTTATGATGGATTTATCTGATATAATAAGAAATATAGATGCATATAGGGCCCAACAACAAGGCTATGGTCACCCTTTACAATTATTCATGTCCAAAAAAGTGAGGAAAGAGGCAAAACCACATGGGGAAAATCCTCCCTCAAAAAAGGACAAGGCACAATATTTAAAAAACATGTCTTTAATTATGTCTTTATATTCACTTGAATGAGATGGATGAACTACATTCTGGTTAAATACTTTGATGAATAATTTTTGAACTCCATGATGATGTGCTAGAGTGTAAATCTACAAGAAAGAAGAGGAGAGAATCCTTGTAGCTCATCATATGATGAAGTAGGAGAATTATCTGAATGTTTTTTTCTTCTAATAAACTATAATTTGCAAACACAATTTGAAAATGAAAAGAGATATGTGCATATTCCTTCCCAAAGAGTACAAAAATTAAGACAAACAGTTACACAATCAGATCCTTGTATAACTCCAAAATGGTGATGTAGATCACATATATTTCTTCAAAATTGATGTAGCACCTTCCCAAACATGAAATGAGATTGAAAATACTCTTATATATCATAAATATTATCATATGGAGAAACAAAGGCCAAATGTTTCAATGTCTCCATGGGGATACAAGGCTAGAGTACGAAAAGGTTGAGCAACTTGGTCAAACTTATGAGTGTAAAACTATGAATGATGGATGGACTTGAGATATGAACCATAAGTGTTTAGAACATACAAAAACATGTGAAATATAAGTCCAATCATGACTAAGGTCATGTTTAACCAACCAGTGAAAAATAGGAAAGACTTAAAACCATTTGATATAAGTAACACTGTATAGGAAACCAATGAGGAATCAACTAATGAACCTAGGGTTTGTATAGTCTTAGGAGTATTCAGAGGTATGGTAGATGGTATGGATGATTTCATAACACTCATATCAGCCTGAAAATATGCTTCTAAATAAGAATTATAACCATTTAAATGGAGTGAGGAAGAGTTCCTTAAAGACAAGTCAGGATCTAGTGAAAAAATCACGAGTATTGAGAGATGAATCTAGGAGACTGATAGGTGGAGTATTCAAGAAAGAAACTGATATTTTTTATTCTGATATAACATAAAATGAATCTATATAAGAGATATTATAAAATTATTTAACTCTGGAACTCAAGGCATAGTTTATATCACCTTGGAACTGTGCACTATGACGGTGTTCTGAGGATTCATCGGGCTTCTCTAGCTCATCTGGAACTGCAATGTTATGCTTCTCAAGTAACTGAGACATGACGTCCATATTTTTCTTGAAAAATTTCTTCTCAGTATGAAATCCCTTGCTGCAATAAGAACACTTGGATGTGCTCCTTTTATTCTTCACTTTCTTCATTGAACCTTCATCAGTAGGCTTCGAACTTTCATCTTCATTATCTGACTTTGGTTTCTTCTCTTTCACAATTTGCTTCTCTTTTGATCTTGCAATCTTACTTCATTGAACTAAAGAGCATGATTTTCCCTTGGTAACCTAAGATAACCCATACAGATCAATTTATCTTGCTCCTTTGTCTGTGAATCAAAGAATGTACTCAAAGAAGGCATTTTCCAATTAGAAATAGCAAGCCTAGTAGCACGAAGACACAAAAATTGAGTTTCAGGACCCAATTTTGATAGAATGAAAATAATAAATCGATCATCCCTCTTCTCAATCCCACATTTATTAAGCAATATAACAAGTGACTTGAATTTGGTGAATAAACCCTCAATAGAATCGAAATTGCTTGGACTCAATGAGAATAACTCGTTCTCCAACTGATGCGTTCTTATCTCATCTTGTACTCCAAAGAGATACTCAAGTTTGGTCCATACTTGGTTTGGAGTGGTCAAACCATATAGATTAAATAGTAAATAAGAATAAATAGAGAGGCAAATCAATCCATACTCTTCATCCAACCTATTATGCCTCTTAGCTTTCTCAATAGTAGCATTGGGCTCATTCTCTGAAGCTAGAGTAGCTCTATACAGTCCCTTACTGCGCAAAAGAATGACAATTTTGGCTTTCCATCCATGATAGTTGAAGAGAGTCGGGGTCATATATTTAGAGGAATCCATGCTAAGAATTTCATGTGCTCAAGATGATACTATCTACAACCTTCACAAAAAACTAGGAGAAAATATTGTTAGCTTAATTCAAGCAATTCTTCAAAGAGGGATAGGAGACTGGATGCACTCCAATGTAGAGAACTGATAGCTCCTCAACTTTGTATAACTTAAGAAACCTTGTGCTCTCAACTTGACAACCTATATCTATGATACCATGTAGAAATAACATATATAATGCTATGAAGAAATAAAACCTTGATGCTAAGAAGAAGCATAGGATGTAGATCTAGCTACAAGATAATTCTCACAAGCATGCAGAAGCAAAATAGAGAGAAGAATAAAGAGACTGAATACAAGAGAAGTGATCCAATATATTTCCAAGTATTATTGATTAAATGAATTGATGATTATTGCAATCGTAATACATCCTTATAAAGGAAAATTGAGATGCTAGAAGACAACTCATGCTAGCTCATAAATCAAGTTTACTAAGTATGGTAAACCCCCATAGGTGGCTAAATAACTTTCCAACTCTATCAAGGACCTCACAAATTAGCTAAAGAATGAGTGATTTGTCATGAGTGATGGAAAAGAATGCTAATCCTCGAATTTGGAGAGAAAATCATGGGGGATGGATTGGAAACAAAAGATAACAGTTTCCTAGTTGACTAGATTTACCTTATCCACTAAAAATTTGGAATAAAGAATGATAAAGACAGAATCTACATGACGTTACTAATTCAAGAAGTGAATAAAGTGGGAAGGATATAACTAGAATCAAGATAAAGGCACTCCTAAGCTATATATGGCAAGTGTTGACCAAGTGGTGCAAGTGGATACCAACTATTTAGGCTAGTAGGTAGGTGTTAGAGCATCATACCACCTATTACCATGGTCGTATACACCTAGGACACATTTTCATTCTTCGTGTACTTATGTCATATGGTCGAAACCTTCGTTATGTTGGTAAAGAAAGGTATTTTGGTGTTTTGGACTCATTAATATACCCAGGCACCCATATTTGATCATTCTGGAGATACATGCACCCTCATTTATGACTGTTCAATCCTTGTTGTGCTCCCACTCCTTAAAACAGGGAAACTGGTTGACTAGAGGTTCCCATGCATTGTATTTGAGTGTTTTTGGCTCTTTCAGACCATTTATTGCTACCTAGATCCACTCCCACTCACCCATGCACTCCAACACACCTAACCTACCCTCATTTATGTTCTAGAATGCTTCAACCATGTTCACATGGCCATTCGGGACTGTTTGAGGCGGTTTGGGAGCTCATTGGTCCACTTAAGGGGGTTTGAGGGACAATCTAAGTCTGCCACATGTATGCATCTAATTTTTCTCCAAAGGATATCGATTTTATCCTATTGTATTATAAACATATTCCAGACATATTTACATGTTGGACAGTAATAGAAACTTCAGAGATTGGCACTATTCCTATGTGTTAATTTTTCTCTTTTCATTGTTTTTCTGCATAGTTTGTGAATTTATTGAGTTATAAGGATTCACTTAGCTCCTAGATATTGTTGTGAATCATATTTTCACATGGTATCAAATCTCTTCAAAGCTGCAAATAAAATTCATAAAATTTGAGTTGTTATCTAGGGTCTCTTCAAGAAAAATTCGAGTGTTTTCATTGTCTTTGTCATTCAACACGTAACCAGAACTGGAGCAGAGTCATGTATTGCCTACCCCATTCAATTATATTGAATGGAATTCCAAAATGGTGATCCAAGTGAGATCGAAAGGCCTCTATAGATCACTATGGGGACTTAGATGAGCCCAACTCCGCTGTGGAAAAATCGATGCACTTCAATAGGTTGGGTGAGGCATTTGAGATGCTTTGTCTCAATATTTAAAGGGATCTTATATTCCATGTAGACAATATTACCACACCCAATGAATTATAGCTCAAGCTTGAGTCACTGTTTGAGAAGACTAATGAGATGAGGGGACACCAACTCGAAAGTGGGTTGATCTCATTGATCCCAACTCACTTTGAGACAATCCAGGATTTCTTCACAAAGTTTAAATTGTTGGTGATTAAATTGAAACAATGTGGCATTGAGATGAGAGAGGAGCAACTGATCTTGTCCATTCTTTCGAATAAGTTCCCTGATTATTCAATGTTTGTCTCCACATTCCACTCAGGCAAGATGACAGTTTGAAATTGGAGAATTCCTTCACTAGAATACTTCATGGAGTCTTTGAATTAGGAACAAGACAAATTGGTGCAAATGGGTACCATCAAATCCACCAAGGATCAAGCCCTTGATGCAGGTGTTTTGAATCAAGCCAAAGGCAAGAATAATGCCAAGGATTCAAAGCATCAAGAGAAGAAGAAGAAAGAGAAGCCAAAATCTTCGTATGGGGGTTTGAATCCTAGCACTGAAAAAGAGAAGAAGCAAGAGAAGACAAAATTCACTTATTGTCACAAATTTTGGCATCTAGAGAGTGCATGCATCAAGAAAACCATTGACATGATGGTGCAACTCATTGAGAATAAAAATATCCCCTTGCCAAAAGGCACACGGAAGAAAGAGCCCGAGGTTCAATCTTAGAGAACAAGGATAAATGCCATGATTTGGTTCTTGGATCTTCAGGATATTCTTCCTTCATCATAGATTTAGGTGCCTCAAGGCACATTGATTCCAAGCAATATTCCTTCTCATCCATACATCCTTACAGTGGTCCATCCATCCTCATGGGTGATGACTCTGAGATCCCAACCAAAGGGATTGGAAGAGGGATCTAGACAATAGGAACTTAAAAAATGTGTTGTATGTAACTTATATTGAATTGAACCTACTCTCTGTATATCAAATAACACACACATGTACAACCAAGAGATTAACATTTACTCAAAATGATGTGGAGATTTCAGAAATTTCTACATGCCAAGTTGTTGCAGTGGGTTTTGCTTACCATGATTCAAGAATGTATAAGTTCTCTCACTTCCTTCCTTACTCCCAAGGGAATGTGCTCCTATAACATGCCAATGAGACTAGAAAAATATGGCATGACATGTTTGGACACCTCAATGACAGGTATATTCAAGCATTAAGAAAAGAAAACATGGTTTAAGGGCTTCCAAGTATCAAGTTTTCCAAAGGCATGTGCAAGGGTTTCATAGTGGGGAAACATACTGAGATAAAATATGACAAGGGAAAGGAAAGGAGGGTTTTCCACATGATTTATCTGATCCATTCAGATATGATAGGGCCTCTTGCCACACCCTCATATTGGAATTCAAGTTATGTGTTGACTTTCATAGATGATTTCTCAAGGTACTGTTGGGTGTATTTCTTGAGCAAAAATCTAAAGTTTTTTGAGACTTTCAAAGTGTTCAAAGATTTAGTTGAGAACATGAGTGGGAATAAAATCAAGGTTCAATAAGAACTTACAAAATCTATGTCATGAAATTGGCATTCAGATGCAACATTCTGTGCCCTACACACCATATCAAAATTGTGTTGTGAAGCGCAAGAATAGAGCTTTGAAGGAGATGGCAACATGCATGATGGAGGATAAGGATTTGTATCCTTATCTATGGGATGAAAACATAAATTTTGATGCATATGTTCATAACATATCACTACACAAATAATTGAAACAGAAAACTCCATTTGAGGCTTGGAGTGGTCACAAGCCCATTGTTTCTCATTTCAGGGTTTTGGGCTTTAAGGCTTGGGATAGAATTCCTACCGAGAAGAGAAAGGACATGCAACCTCAAATAAAGGAGTCCATTATGGTTTTATATTATAAATATGAAATTAGATACAATATATTTTATCCCTCATATTAGAAAACATCCATTGAAAGGAGTGTACAGTTCGAAGAAGATCCCATTCAGGAGATCAAACTATACAAGGGGAAATGCTCACATCCTCCACTCAATGATGATGTAAGTGATGACTCTTTTTTTTCTGATTCTTATATTGAATATTATGTTGATGAAATGCATACAGATAATGAATCACCCATAAGGCCAAAATGGGTTGAGAAAATCATTCAAGCAGCTGGCGATCTTGTTGGAGACCACTAGAATCTAGGAAGACTAGATCTCAATTTCACAATTCCTTCTCCACTTGTGAACTGAATCTTTCAGAGAGACAATTTATTATGGTTGGATATGATCCTTAGACATATCAAGAAGCATCACTTGACCCAATAAGGAAAACAACTATGAATGAAGAGTTCAAGTCTTTGCAAGACAATGAAACTTGGGAGTTGGTTCCTCTACCTTCCAAAAGGAAACTAGTGCAATGTAAGTGGGTCTATAGGACCAAAGTGGCTGCAAATGGTTATGATATGAAGTAAAATTCAAATTTGGTTTCCAAAGGATTCTCTCAATTCCAAGGAGTGAACTATACAGATTCATTTGCACCGGTTGCAAAGATGGATTCTATCAAGCTAGTTTTGGCCATTGCTGCATCTAAGCGATGGGAGGTTCACTACATGGATGTGAATAGTGCTTTTATTCATGGTGAATTTAATGAGGATATTTATATTCAGCATCCTGAATTTTTCACTCATGATCCTTCACTTGTTTTCATATTGAATAAGTCTCTTTGTGGCCTCAAGCAAGCCCCCAGGGATTGGTATGCCAAGATGGACAGTTTTCTTCTTTCACTAGGCTTTGAGAGATACAAATATGATATTAATGTATATTTGCATCATATAGGTGATTAATTGCAGGTCATAGTAATGTATTTTGATGATATTCTGATCACTGGATTTCACATTGATGATAAAGGTTTAATTAAGTATTCTTTGCATAGCGAGTTTTCAATAACTGACCTTGGATTGTTTTAACAATTTCTTGGCTTGGAGATTGAGAAATATGATGCAGGGATCAAGGTCAGCCAATAAAAGTATGTTGTATACCTTTTATTGAAGTTCAAAATGGCTGAATGTAAGGAATACAAGTGTCCCTTCCTTTAGAGAGTGAAACTAGGTGATTTTGGTTCATCTCCATTGTTGATTTTGGCCAAAACTCACTGTATCGATAGCTAGTTGTGACCTTGTTGTATATCGCAAACTCCCTACCTAATTTGTATTATGCAGTAGATATTGTTGCAATATATATGTAGTAGCCTAATGAGATCCATAGGAAGGATCCAAAAATTATCTTGCATTATGTGCAAGGAACCAAACACTTCGAGATACACTATGCTGCTAATTCTCCACTAGAACTAGTTGGATTTGCTGATTCTGGTTGGGATGGACATTCCATTGACATAAAGTACACTTCAGGTTATATATACATGCTTGAACATGGTCCCATATGATGGTAAAGTAAAAAAAAACACATTATATCCCTTTCATCACATGAGGCCGAGTATAGAGGGGCAGTGAATGCAACTACACAATGTGTGTGGTTGTAAGACATTTTTGGAGAGCTTGGATTTGGATGTGATTCAACCACTGTCATTTGGTGTGAGAATCAAAGTGAAATCAATATTTCCATTGATCCAATACAGAGATAGAGGACCAAGCACATCAAGATATGCATGCACTACATCCGGGGCTTAGTGCATGAACATGTGATATCATTGCAATATTGCCCATATGCAGAGCAAACTACAGACATCTTCACGAAGAGATTCATAGAAAAGACATTTACCTATATAAGATCACTTCTTATAGTGGGTGACACATGGTGATGGATGATATTCACTTTCATATTTTTTCCCATGTCCATTTTTTAGGGGAGGTTTTGTTCCAATGAGGTTTTCCTCCTCACCTTGGTTATATGGACAAATAAATTTTTGTAAGAGGTGACTTGAGCCTTAGTTTCCAAGGTCTCTATTTTTGATGTGGTTACACTAAGAAAGGATTAAGAGGGGGTGTTGTAGCATCATACCACCTAGTACCACGGTCATATACACCTAGGACACTGTTGGGTTAGGATAGAGCTAAAGGAAGAACCCGAATCATAAGCACAAGAGGAAAAGTGGGCACGTGGCAGTATAAAAGTAGGTAAAAGACAAAAGGGAAGCGCAGAACAAATAAATCTATGACGGGGAAAAACACACCCGGATTTGGTGGAATATTGGTAGGTAGAAGAGTTAAGGCTGAGAAGCAGTATGTCAGAAGACTGCATAAGTTAGAGTCGACGAAAGACTAAAGGATGAGGTTTTGCGAGTAGTAATGACCTATACAAGCAGGTTGAAAGACATTTTCACAGCTAGTTATGGCCGTGATCAATGTAATGCAGGACGTTTTGTAGCCAGTATGGCTTGTCATCAATGTAATAGAAGATATTTTGTAGCAACTTCTGAATGTAATAACAGAGATGTATTTAGTCAACCCTACGTGTTATTTTAACTTCTATAAATAAGAGGAATCCGCTTTATATAAGGGTTAGCCTATTAGTTAGTCAGTTAGAAGAATAGTAAGGATGTTGATGTATTTGTAACTTTGGAATGTATTCACCTATGTATCTTATGTCTTGTACCCCGATGTTTATTTTGGGATGTGTCTGTAATGTAATTGAGTCATCTCATGCCCCAATGTTCCAATCGGGAGGATCTATAATGTAAACCATTCATGTCAAGTCATTGTGGGTAACCCTCCTATTGTCTAAGGGTTAAATTCCCCACAGTTCCGGGGTGCTAGGGTTATTAGACTCACCTAGTGAAGTCGGCCCTAGTTGGGTTTAGTGAAGTCGGGAATTAGTATAAATAGAGAGCTAGACTCTCTATTTGATACACACTCACTCACACTCAGTTGTAGTGCATAGCTGAGGAAGAAGAAGACATTGGGGCTAGGAATAAAGAGGTTACTGATGTCGAGAGATCATCTTACTGTTTTGGGATTTTCTATTTGGTGTTGATTCTAACTCTGAGGAAGTTGCAGGGTTTTCTCCATTTATGGTTTCCTCGAGGAAAAACACTATGTCCATTGTCTCTTGTGTTTGATTGTTGTGCTTGTTATTCTCTCAGTTAAAAGATCCTAATAATGCTAGCTTAATGTTAAAAATCTAACATGGAATCAGAGCTAACCTGAGAAGAAGACACTGTGCAGCTGTGGGAAATAGGGATTCCTACTTTGTGGATATTCCTCCATAGATTTTCAGCAAAAGAAGGTTGGATTAACTCTCCTCCTTAGGGTGCATCTTTTTGTCGAAGCAGAATCCAATTCTGAGATTTTTCAGTTTTGGACCTGACACTGCTACCAAAAATTAGGGCTTTTCATAGAAGAGGAATTTTTCAGTGAGCCCAAGCCTAGATTGATCTCCTCCCCAAAATAAAAGTTAGGGATCAAATTCAAAGCATTTGGTTGGAAAGAACTCCAGAAAAGAAAAACCCTAATCTGCTCCTGAACCAGCACTACAGGATTTCAGCTCCAAAACCAGATATGACATCTTGACCTGGTAAGATCTAAATCTTTTGTATTTCCATTTGAGGTTCTCAATTAAGATGTCTCATCATACCAATCTTGATGAAAAGCTTGAGGGAGCTGATAACTTCTGAGCCTGGAAGTATAGGATATCCCCAGTCCTGGAAGAGAATGAGTTGGATTCCTACATCAATGAGGAGGTCCAGTTCCAGAGGGAGATGAGGCTAAGGCCTTACATAAGAAGAAGTTGGTTATGGCAAAGAGGATCATTGCTGATTCTATCAAGGATCACCTCATACCATAGGTATCCTCCCTCAAGACACCTAAAGCTATGCATGATGCCCTAACCAAATTGTTTGAAGGAAAGAACATAAACCGAAAGATGACTATGAGAAACCAATTGAAGAATGTGAAGATCCAAAATGCAGAACCATCCAGTATTACTTCACAAGGGTTTCTCAGATCAAGGAACAATTGGAAGCAGTAGATGAAGAAGTGGAGAATGCAGAGATTGTGATGACCACCTTGAATGGCCTCCCTAGGACATGGGACTCTTTCATTCAAGGGATCTGTGCTAGGAATAAGTTAGTCAAGTTTAGCAGACTGTGGGAAGAATGTTCTCAAGAAGAAGCTCGGATAGTAGCTCAAGAAGAGAAGATGGGAAGTGAAGATCAAGCTCTCACAGTACAATCCAAGAAAACCAAATCCAGCCATCACAGAAGTAAGTACTCTAATCAAAGGAATAACTTTAGAAAGACTAGAGATAAGTCTAAGTTCATTTGTTATACATGTGATGAAAGAGGACACTTTTCTAGAGATTTTCCTAAGAACAAAAGTAGCTCTAAGAAGAAGAAGGGAAATAAGAGAATACATCATGCTCATGCTGCAGAGGATGATGAACCTTCCATAAAGAGAAACAGACAAGTCAGTGATGATTCTTCAAGTGATGAAGAATATGTTCTAATTTCCGCTCTCAAAGGAACTATCACACATGGCAGCAATGATTGGCTTATAGACAGTGGTGCTTCCAAGCACATGACAAGATTCAAGGAATCCTTTGTGAAATTATTTGAACATGAATCATCTCACAAGGTGTGTTGGTAATAACTCCCGATTCCAATTGATTATTCAAATGCAAATGCCTATATTTATACATTTCATGAGGTGGTTGATTACCAACCTTTTCGCCTTCCTATCTATTCATATTCCTATTATTTATTTACAATAATCCTGACGAATTATTCTAACAATCCCCCTCTTAATCCGAAGGGGTGTTCGTA
>LPNX010671875.1:151763-184977 GCA_001517045.1 Pseudotsuga menziesii
CTCCAGTCGAATGGTGCCCATTCCCTTTGGTTTAATACTTGAATTATCTGCAAAGTACACTATGCCATCGATTGTTTCATTCAGTTCTTCAAAAAAATCTTTTCTAAATGTCATGTGTGATGTTGCACCAGTATCAAGCAGCCAACAATATTTATAAGATGAAAGAGAAGTCATTTCATTAAATCCAAGATTACAATGTGCAACAATACAAGAATCAGAAAATTTACTAGCATCTTGGTCATCTGTCTTTTGGTTGTGCTTGTGTTTGATGGAATCCCATGAAGCCCAACACTGATCTGATGTGTGCCCAGTCTTCCCGCAATGCTTGCACTGCAAATCTGATCTTTTGCTTCTGCCCCCTCTGCCTCTGAAATTTCTTCTTCTTCTCTCTCTCTCTTTGCCGCAATCTCCCTTGGAAGGGTCTTTGGATTGGTCTTTGCTGGCAAGGGCAGTACCAATACTAGATGCCAAAGAGTGCATCTTTACAACTGTTAGTTTACAATAATAAACTTGATATGACAAAGAGAAATAGAAAAAATAAGAACCTTGCAGGTCTACAGTCTCTACCAAGGTGAATACAATGCAAGTTTATGGCATATTTATCAGTAGATACAAAATATATCAGTCATACACAAGCTTCTTTATATCAGTCACTAGCAATATATCAGACTCAGTATATATATATTCTTCAATATATCTGTCAGTTTTCAATTGAAGATTTTTATTTGAGATTGTCTCTCACACAAAATTCCTTAAGGGGACGCTGCCTTTAACTTCAACCTCTAAGAAGACACCACTCAATATTCAACGCAGCATACATGCAGTCACGCAGTAGCAGATATCAGTAGCAACCAGGAGCTCATGCTCAGGTTCATACAACAGCCACGGGCCTCTTTAATAGGTAGACGCATATAGACTAGGGTTTTTGTATGCCAGTTTCATAAATCTTTTCATAAATCTGATGTGACTCTATATTCAAACAATACTTAATTGGCCGTTAATGAGCGGACACTTGCACTTTACCATTTTCAAATCTTCTCATGAATAATGACCATTTTCAAAACTTCACAATAGCTTATCGCCTGTGAAAAATAATCAATGCAATTGGTTCCCATATCATTTAATTTCTATTCAGAGCTTTTCTCAGGAAGGCAGCTTCATGAAGATCAGTAAGAGTGGGCTGTCTCATATGGACACAGTCAAGTCAAGAATTTAGCTGATATTTATGCCTAATCATGACTTATCTATCAGAAATACTATGCATAAGCATGGATTACACAATATATATGAAGTTCAATACTTTAATTTATACTGAACTGCCCAGCCATGGCGCTCAACAGAACGATAAACAACACAACACCATCCAGACTTTGCAAGAAAATTAGGGTTCCCCGGTAACGGCGCTTCAAAATTTTCACACAGGTTTCCAGGCAGGTCTCTACGCAGCTCCACGCAGCTAGCATTCACGCACAGTATTGATCTCCACACCTTCACTAATGATGGCACACTGGCAAGAGATTTCTCCAACGCAGTCACACGCAGTATTCTTCAGCAGTATTGTTTCTCCAACGCAGTGAGACTCCAACAATTAGCATCAGGCTTTAACATACTCTTAGCTTTGAGTATTAATATTTCTCCTTGTGCAGGTCACGGCGTCAACACACAGCTCCACGCTGGTTGCATCTCATACCATAACATGAGTCGCAGCTCTCATATAAGAGTGTATACAAAACGCAGTATTTCTCCAATACTACAGTCTTCATATTATAAAAACGTGGGTCGCAGTTCACAAGTAAATGGGTCTAACGTTTCAACGTTTCAAGACACACTGTTAACGTTACCTCGCGAGTGGATTGAACATATAGGCCCAGCAGCTCACAGCAGTCTATCAACGCAGTCCACACAATCACAATCTCAAATCACAGCCTTCACATTTCCACGCGGGACATCTCCACGCAGGCGTTAGGGTTTACACAGTTCCAACATAATGTATATCAATACATTATCTCTCCAGGCGCAGTCTTCAAATTTTGGGTTCTAAGAAAAGGGGGCGAGAAGGAAAACCCTAAAAAGCAGTACGTGGCCGAGACATTGTAGGCCAGACATTCTAGCTGAGACTCAGCACTGAGACTGTGGCCGAGACAACCATAATTCATTCAACGCAGTACTAGGCATGGAGGAGATGAAGCGTTAGGGTTAGGTATCAAACGTATGAGCAGAAAATAAACGCACATAATGAATGTGCGCAGGGGCATACTGGCAATGGGCAGGCAGCCTGAAGGAGCAGACTGGCAGGCAGAATGTAGGTCTGGCAATGCACTGGCAAGCATACAGCCTACCAGGACTGAAATTTAACAGCAGGAGTTATGGCAGGAACCTGCTCTGATACCACTTGTTGGTAATAACTCCCGATTCCAATTGATTATTCAAATGCAAATGCCTATATTTATACATTTTATGAGGCGGTTGATTACCAGCCTTTTCGCCTTCCTATCTATTCATATTCCTATTATTTATTTACAATAATCCTGACGGATTATTCTAACAAGGTGAAACTTGGAGATTACTACAATATCCAATAAAAGGTAGTGGTGAATCTTCATACAAGCTAGACTCTGGAAAGTCTATCAATATGAAAGATGTATTGTTTGTACCTGGACTAAAGAAGAACCTCCCCTCCATATCTGCATTAGATGCAAAAGGAATGAGGGTTGCATTTGTAGATGGCCAAGTCCTCATGTGGCCAAAAGGAAAGTATTTCAATGATGTAGTAGTGATTGGAGAACAAGAAGGAGGACTATACAAACTGAAGGGCCAACCAGAACAAGCTTTGGTTCATGACTTGGTAGAACCAAATGAGCTTTGACATAGAAGGCTTACACGTGTGCATTATAGAGCACTACCCCTTGCAAGCAAAGCTATTGAAGGTCTCCCAAAAATGCAAACAAAACATGAAGGTGTATGCAAAGGATGTGCGAAAGGGAAGAACACAAAGAAGACATTTCCAAGTAGCGAGAGCAAGGCAAAAGGAATCTTGGAAATCATCCACTCCAATGTATGCGGTCCAATGTCATCCAGTTCACTAAGTGGGTACGCATACTATGTTTCTTTTATTGATGATTTTTCTAGGAATACATGGATCTACTTCATGAAGAATAAAGATGAAGTATTCAGCAAGTTCAAGGAATTCAAAGCCTTGATCGAGAATCACACAAAAAAGAAGATCAATACTTTTCGATCAAATAATGGCAAAGAATTCACATCAAATGAATTCAAAGAGCTATGTAAAGACTCAGGGATTAAGAGGGAGTTGTCCACTCCTTATAATCCACAACAAAATGGGATTGCAGAAAGGAAGAATAGAACTATCATGGAAGCTACAAGAGCAATGCTTCATGATCAATATCTTCCTATTGCATTTGGGTGGAAACTGCAAGAACAGCGGTGTATGTACAGAACCATACTCCACACAGAGTACTCAAGAATAAGACTTCTTAAGAAGTCTTCTTAGGAAAGAAACTAGAAGTCATCCATCTCAGAATATTCGGCTGTCCTATGTACATACATATTCTGAAAGAAAAGAGGACGAAGTTAGATCCTTCAGGAAAGAAGGGTATATTTGTGGGATACTCTGAAAACTCAAAGGCTTACAGAATATACTTCCTAGGATTCAAGAAGATTGAAATCAGCAGAGATGTAACATTTGATGAAAATTCAGCCTACATCAAATCCAGGAAGAAACCAGCTGAAGAACTTGAAGAATCAAGAGAACCCAGAATTTATGACACAATCATGAACAAAGAAATTTAAGAAGAATATCGAGAATTTGAAGATCCTCAAGAAACTGTAGATCCACCTCTGGAGAAGAATCCTCATAAGAGGAAACCTGCTTGGGTACATGAAATTATCCAAGGTGTAGAAAGATATGGAGCTTCAGAAGAAACGCCCAAAGGAAGAAAGAGAACTAGATCTTGCTCTAGTTAAGTATCCTTACTATGTGACATTATTGATAAAGAACCTTCCAACTATGAAGAAGCGGCAGAACAGAAAGAATGGAAGGATGCTATGATCGAAGAGTATTAGTTGATCATGAAGAATGATGTTTGGAATGTTGTCCCAAGACTAGAAGGGAAGTCCATTGTAACTTCCAAATGGACCTACAAGATCAAGCATGCTGCAGATGGCAGCATCGAGAAACATAAAGCAAAATTTGTGGCTCGTGGTTTCTCCCAGAAAGAAGGAATAGATTATGAAGAAACCTTTGCACCTGTAGCCAGATACACTTCCATAATATTAGTACTTGCTCTGGCTGTAGTGATGAAATGGAAAATACACCAGATGGATGTCAAGACTGCTTTCTTGAAAGGTGTAGTGGAAGAGGAAGTGTATGTAGAACAACCACTCGATTTTGAGACACATGACAGAGAGTCTCATGTGTGTAGATTGAAGAAATCCTTGTATGGTTTGAAACAGGCACCCAGGACATGGTACGGTAGAATTGATGGTTTCCTATCTAGTTTGGGATTTACCAAGAGTAAAGCAGATTCTAACATTTACTACAAGGTTGAAGATGGCAACCCAATGATACTCCTGCTATATGTGGATGATTTGTTTGTAATAGGTATGGATGGGTTGATTGCTAATACGAAGAGGAAACTTGCTTCCGAGTTTGAAATGAAGGAATTGGGTATGATGCACTATTTCTTAGGCATGGAGGTGTGGCAGAATGCAGACAAAGTCTTCCTTGGACAAGGGAAGTATGCAGTAGAGATTCTAAAGAAATTTGGGATGATGGACTGTAATGCCATAACCACACCTATGGCATCGAACCTGAAGCTATTGAGTGATGATTCATCAAAACCAGTTGATGCCACGATGTATCGTCAAATGATTGGGTCTTGATGTACCTAACAAACACGAGACCGGATATTTACTTTGTTGTGAACACCTTGAGCCAGTTCTTGACAGATCTGAGACATGTTCACTTGATTGCTGCAAAGCATATTCTGAGGTACCTGAAGGGTACAATTGATTATGGGCTTAAATACGAGGTGAATCAAAAGATTAACCTAGAGGGTTATGTTGATTCAGATTGGGTAGGAAATGCCATCGATAGGAAGAGCACTTCGGGATGTTGCTTCAGTATGGGATCAGGTGTGATCTCCTGGTTTAGCAGGAAGAAATCCTGTGTGGCATTGAGTACAGCTGAAGTAGAGTATGTTGCAGCTTATTCAGCTAGTTGTGAGGTAGTATGGATGAGGAAGCTACTGTCTAATTTATTTGATCTCCAGATGGATGCTACTTGTATATATTACGACAACCAGAGTTGTGTGAAGTTGTCAGAGAACCCAGTGTTCCATGACAAGTCAAAGCATATCGAGATCAAGTATCACTATATCAGGGATATGCTGCATAGAGGAGCAGTGAAGCTTCAGTATGTTGCGATAGAAGAACATATAGCTGATGTATTGACAAAGCCATTGGCTAGACTGAAGTTTGAGTACTTCAGAGAGAAGCTTGGTGTTCTCTAGATCGAGGTTTCCTCCAAAGGGAAATGATGATACCTAGAGCCATTCTGACATAGGTGAGGATTAAGTTCCTTCCATGCTCAGATGTAAGGGTTGAGCCATTCTGTCATGGTGAGAGGATTTAGGTTCCTTCCATGTCGGATGTGAGTGCTGAGCCATCCTGATATGACTGTAGGATTGGTTCCTACATGATCAAATGTAAGGGCTGACTGCCATTCTTGGAATGGAGGCACCTGGTCAGTTACCAGGAATACTCAGTCTAGGATTGAGGGCCATTCTGATATGATTGTAGGATTTAGTCTTACATGATCATATGTGAGCGCATGGCCATTCTTATGTGATTGAGGGACGTGTCCCACTTGATTAGATATAAGGGATGATGCCATTCTCTATGAGAATGGAGGCACTTGGTCAGTTACCAGGAATCCTCAGTCTGGGACTGAGAGCCTTTTCGATGCAATGTGTTTACACATGGTCAAATGTAAGTGTAGATCCTTTCTGACAAGATGAGGTCAGATATAAGTGCCGAGCCATTCTATTGTGATATGTTTACACATGGTCAGATGTGAGTGATGTGCCTTTCTGACAAGATGGGGTCGGATGTAAGTGCAGAGCCTTTCTGACAAGATGAGGTCATATGTAAGCACTAATCCATTCTAGCGTGATGTGTTTACACATGGTATATGTGAGTGTTGGGCCTTTCTAATAAGATGTGGTCAGATGTGAGTGATGGGCCTTTCTGACAAGATGTGGTCAGATGTGATTGCTAGGCATGCCTTTCTTACAAGATAAGGTCAGATGTAAGAGCTGGGTGGGCCATTCTAACTTAAGTGTCAGATATAAGTTCTGATGAAGACCTACATGAAGGGTAGGCCTACAGGGATGACTCTGTAGAACTTCCTGTGACGAGAAGAATCGAAATAGAACCATTCTGAGATAGCATGTGATGATGATCCAGATCAAGTGATGATCCAGATGTGATGATGATCCATACTTGATGATGATCCAGATCAAGTGATGATCTAGATGTGATGATGATCTAGCAGTGATGAGCCAATGGTCATGATGATGCAAATCCCGTGATGAAGAAGACTTGAATACTTGAAGATGAAGAAGACAAAGAAGACGAAGAAGATGAAGATGACGAGATGATCCAGTTGATATAGAGAAGAAGACCAGTGCTGAAAATTGTGTTGAAAGAATACCTTCCTAGTTAAGAGGGAGTGTTGATGTATTTGTAACTTTGAAATGTATTCACCTATGTATCTTATGTCTTGTACCCCGATGTTTACTCTGGGATGTGTCTGTAATGTAATTGAGGCATGTCATGCCCCAATGTTCCGATCAGAAGGATCTATAATGTAAACAAGTCATGTCAAGTCATTGTGGGTAACCCTCCTATTGTCTAAGGGTTAAAGTCCCCGCAGTTTCGGGGCACTAGGGTTATTAGACTCACCTAGTGAAGTCGACCCTAGTTGGGTTTAGTGAAGTCAAGAATTAGTATAAATAGAGAGCTAGCCTCTCAATTTGATACACACTCACTCACACTCAGTTGTAGCGCATAGTTGAGGAAGAAGAAGACACTAGGGCTAGGAAGAAAGAGGTTACTGCTGTCGGGAGATCATCTTACTGTTTTGGGATTTTCTATTTGGTGTTGATACTATCTCTGAGGAAGCTGCAGGGTTTTCTCCATTTATGGTTTCCCCAAGGAAAAACACTGCGTTCATTGTCTCTTGTCTTTGATTGATGTGCTTGTTATTATCTCAATTAAAAGATCCTAATAATGCTAGCTTAATGTTAAAAATCTAACAAAGGATAGATTAGAGAGAAGTCTGATAGTAGAGGCTGTTGAGCAGCATATCTGCAGCTATGTGTGCAGACCATTTTGTAGAGTCAATCTACAGCTGAGTGCATGGATAGTAGAGTAGAAGAGTCGATCCATGATGTGTGCGGATAAATAGGAGGAAATAGAGAGAAAGCATAAAAGAGAGGGCATGAGAGCAAGAAGGGTTTGATCCAGATAGACATATCTAAAATAGTCTGCAAGTTGCAGACTGCAAGGTGCTAAATATTTCTCATGCCAGATGAAGAGCACCTTGGTGGTTTTTCCCATATGCGTTTCCATGTTATTTCCTGTGTCGATGAATGTTGAATGTTAAATGTGAATACTTATTGGTTAATGTTGAATATTTTATTGCCTTTCCTTGTTTATGATTATTATTGGAATGAATGTCACAATATTGATAAGAGCAGTTAATGAATGAATGATTAAAGCATTGTCGAGCACTTTGCATTATTTCTTGTTAAAATATTGTTAAGGTTATAATACAGTAACATCCTTGTCATTTACCTTTAAAGGAATTAGTTGTGTCACACCATTGCACCAGTTTTTAAGTGAGTAAATTTTTTAAGGGAAAGGTTGTGTCGCATGCAGGTTGTGTTGCACTGTTGCACCACTGTCGAGTAGAAAAGACTCCAACCTTCCGTCTTTGTCGAGGACCTTGGTCATGTGCCAAGGGACTATAAACCCTTGTCGACTGTGGAAACATGGTTCTGGCAGTTACACATTAAGATATCTCAGGTGAGACTGCTCCTACCTCGTCGGTCTTGCTGACAGATTAAGCCGACTGAGCTTGCTCTGTCGAGCCGATGTCTTTGGGTGTTTTGTTGGTTTCATGGGTCTGTTGAAACTGGGTCATGTGAGTGAGGAGAATTAGTCCAACAAACACATTTTAATATGTTTTGTACTTATGTCATATGGTCCAAACCTTGGTTATGTTGGTCAAGCAAGATATTTTGGTGTTTTGGACTCATTAATGCACCCAAGATTCTGTATTTGATCATTCTGGAGACAAATGTGCCCTCATTTATGAATTTTTAGTACGTGGTGTGCTCCCACTCCTTAAATAGGGAAACTAGTTGACCAGAGGTGCACATGCATTATATTTGAGTATTTTTTGTTGTTTTGAACCATTTATTGCAGCCTAGAGCCATTCCCACTTACCCATGAACTCCACCATGCCTTTCCTACCCTCATTTATGTCCTAGCATGTTTCATCCATGTTCACATGGCCATTCGTGACTGTTTGAGGTGGTTTGGGAGCTCGTTGGTCCACTTATGGGGGTTTGAGCTCCAATTTAAGCCTGCCACATGTATGCATCCAATTTTCCTCCAAAGGATAAAAATTTTCTCCTATTGTATTATAAACATGTTCCATACATATTTACATGTTGGACAGTAATAAAAAATTCAGATCTTCACACTATTCCTATGTGTTAATTTTGCTCTTTTCACTGTTTTTCTTCATAGTTTGTGAATTTCTTGAGTTGTGAGGATTCCCTTAGCTCCTAGATCTTACTGTGAATTAGATTTTCACAATATTAAATTAATAAATAGTGACTAAATATTGTTATCCTAAGTATGGAGTGAGTTTAAAATATCCCAACAGATATAGCTAGCCTGTTGAAAGAGTAACAAGATGGTTTTGCCAGAGATTCTAAAGATTTGAAGGGTTTAGTGCAAGAAATGGGAAAAATGAAGATCAACATCAAAACAGATGCCAATCCAATGAAAAAATCCCCAACAAATTGGCACAAAAAATATAAATATATAGTAAAAAAGGAGACAGAAAACATGTTGTCTGCCAAAATCATATATCCAATTGATCAGTCCGAATGGGAAATCCTTATGGTCATGCAGCCAAATAAACAAGATCTGATGAAAATGTGCATATGTGTCAACTTCTAAGGATTGAATAAAGTTTCAATGATCAAACCTTTTCCAATTCCCTTTGTCGATGAGATTATTAACGAAGTCACTAGTCATCAAATGTTATTCCTTCTCAGGATTGAATAAACTTACGTTGATCGAACCTTTTCCAACGTCCTTTGTCGATGAGATTATTAACGAATTCATTGGTCATCAAATGTTATTCCTTCACATATGGATTTTTTAAATACAATCGAGTACCTATTTCCAAGGAATATCAACTCAAGACCACATCTGTCTGCGACTTCGATACATTTTCTTATAAAGTAATTCCCTTTAGGTTGAAGAATCGTCATCAAATCATTCTGAGAATATACATACATACACACACACACACACACACACACACACACANTAGTGACCATATCCAATGCCTTCAATCCATGCTCAAACGATGTCGAAAATATAACTCTCATTGAATATCAAAATGTGTATGTTTACAACACCAACTGGAATCAAATTTGACTTTGCAAAGATAAAATTTATTCTTGACTTGAAGTCTCGAGTCAATCCAAAGCAGGTACGCATACTTCTAGGACACATGATATTATCAAAAATTCATTAGACACTACTCTAATACCACATATCCATTGGAATAATTGTTAAAAGAAAACCAAGAATTCAAATGGTCACATGAATGGAGGCGTCCTTTGAAATGATCAAGAGAAAACTAATCAAATCCCCTATTCTCTGGATTCCAAACTAATCGATTAAATTTAACATCCATATTGACACTTATGGAGTAGCAGTTGGTGTGATCCTCACTCGGTTTGGAGATGATGGAATGGATTATTCAAATGCATATACCAATAGAAAACTTAACAAATCCGAAAGGAATTATTTAACCAAAAAAGGAGAGGCTCTCGACATGATATTTGCATAACAAAAGTACATGCACTATCTATTGTCTAACCCATTCATCTTTTACACCGACCATCAATATCTGAAATATCAAGTAAACAAACCTCTTCACCATGGTAACATATGTCTATGGATCCTCCTATTTCATAAGTTTGAAATTAAATAGGTGAAGAACTTGATGGAATTGATGTCGACTTACCTGGTGCTCACTTATTTCAAGTGGAAGTAGTACCAATGGATGGTGGATATTGCATAGTTTCTACTCGAAGGTTGAGCACCAAAAGGGATGTTAGAAAATAAAATAAAAATGTATTAGCAATGAAATATGCACCTTATACTTTAATAAATGACTTCTTACACAAGTTGGTACCAGGCGAGATAGTTCAGACATTTTTAAGGATGATAATACTACAAGTAGAATTTTACAATCAGAACTATGGTGTTCGACACTTCATAAGGATTGTCGAACACACATAGGAAAATGTGAAAAATGTCAAAGGATGGTTCTACCACTCCCCAAGAATGAAATTCCTTTGATATCCATAAATCCAACTCTCACATTTGAAATTTGGGCTATTGACTTTATCGTTTGTTCCCTATCTTGGGTCGAAAGACAAGAGCACGCTATATCATCACAATCGTTGAATATGTCACTAAATGGGTTGAAGCCAAACCAGTGAAAACATGTTCTAGTGAGGTAGTAGACAAGTTTATTTACGAAAAATATAGTCACAAGATTTGAATGCCCCCTCACTTTAAAAAGAGATCAAGGAACTCACTTCGTTAACAAAAATATAAAAGTAATAGTAAATGAACTTATGATTGACCCTAAGAAGAGAAAAACATACCACTCGCATTCAAATGGAGCGATTAAATCATTCAATGAATCTCTTACTAAGGGACTGGCCAAAATTTGTAGTATTGAGAAAGACAACTCAGATGAGAAAATTTATGCTATTCTATGGGCATATCAGATGACATACAAAAGATCAGCGAGATAGACACATTTTAAATTAGTCTATGGACAAAAATCACTCATTCCCCTACATTTCAAACAATAAGCACTAGTCAGAGTGGATGTAATTCATTTGGATATTACTAGAGCAAAGGAGGATCATAATTTTGAACTTAAAAATATTGAGGAGCAACGATGAATGGCAATTCACCACCAAGAATTCCAAAAACAAGAACAGAAATCATGGCATTAACAACATTAAGATGGAAGGACTTTGTAGCTGAAAAACCTGCATTATTATATGAGATTTAGATAAAAGGGAAGCCTAAAAAGATGCACAATGCTTGGCTAGGTCGATATATCATTGAAGAGATAAATAGAAATGGGTCAGATCAACTAAGGACTCTATAAGGATGAGTATACACCAAACTTGTCAATGATTCCCAAATAAAAAGATATATATTATAGAATGGGTGTGACGTTGACCAATAGTCGTATCACTATTTGGTCGAAGTTCACATCCCCAGGTTTGCTCTAGTTGTTTATTTGTCAATTAAATGTAATTTTGAAAAAAAATATTAGACGACGACTTATTTCAATATAAAAGGATTCTTACCAATGGTCGATGGAAGGATAATTGAATCAATGAATGTAGATTGGAAAGAAAATAATGAGTAAGAGAAAAGTATGAGAACCAACCATCAAACTCCTCCTCGATCTCACCGATGGGGAGGACCAACTAGTCGACCTATAACTGATTGCTTGATGCATCACCGAAAGAGTCGACCATTGAAGCAAACATCAGCCACAACACAACTCCATGACAGATCGCACCATCAAAGCCATGAATATCGACAAAAAAGATTGAATGATAATTCATTTTGCATGTGATAAGTAGTTGGCACCAATCAAATATGCGGTTAATTCCTTCAGCTGTAACCCGAAATCGATCGTCAATCTCTCCATCTATAAATATTTACCCTAAATAGGACTGGGATCACTTCTATAGAGAGATTGAGCAAGTTCATTTAGCAACCACTTCATCTAGAACTAGTAACGCTTCTCCTCTACCTGAAAATACCATGGAACCAAAGAGAATTAATACCACCACAAGAGCAAAGAAGATAGGTACAAAAATTTGTCGAAGACAAAAGATATTACAATGTCACCACTAAGACCTTGCATCATGAGAATCCGTCAAGCCTACACTGAGGAACACCAATGGAGAATTTACTAGAAATAACTACAGGAACACCAATGGAGAAGTTACTAGAAATAACTACAGGAATGGGGAGTTCAGAACAACAAATTGTTCGAGTATGCACAAAATTTCATTGCTGTAAAGATCCACCACTATTTGGGTGTCACATAGCTGGAGAAATTTGATTGCCTAAAATACTTAATCTCCTAGTACATTTTGAGGAGATACCATAATAGGAAATTATGGTTGGACCAACCCCTATACATAAATTCCCAAGTGATTACAATTGTGATGGATTCACTAAGCATGGAACCTTCCATACCGATCAAGTATAATCCAACACTGGTTGAACAATCCACTAGATAAATGCAAGGAAAAATATCAAAATGGATAGTGATCAACAATACACGACTTGCACATGTGCTTCCACTATTATTTCTATGTGTTTAACCAGCATGGGTCGACCATCAGACATTCAACTCGAAATGTTGGAAGTTGTAAAATTCGTCGCCATCGAGGGAAAACTATTTAACTGGGCAGACCACTTTCTTGGGATAGTTTAGTCGACCTTTGAAAATCCCAAGAAAGTGACATGAAAATTCGTTACTTGCCTTTCCTCATTAAGATGACGATGTACAAAATCACACCCGTCGACGATCCCTCCTTCATTTGGAAATTTTTAGTATCTATGTATAATTTTAAATTCTTCCAAACATAGGGATGCCCCTAAGGCCCTGCAGGCACAAATATGTGGCTTGAAAACTTGTTTCAAGTCCTCAAGACCGCATGTTCTATATGGAGATTCCCTCAATAAGTTTGTCAGAGTCTACCTTTGATGGTCCATATACAATTGGAGGTCAACTGCATCAAATTATGGTACATGTAAGGAGCCTCTAGAAATGTAGCAAAACTTGAATTCTACCCATCCATCCAAACCATCTTCTTGTATATCAGTTCTGAATCACATACTATGCATCATATTCCTAAAATTGCTTGGAGAGAATTGAAAGAAATAGAAGAGCCCCTGACCGATGGAGAAAAAGAGGAAGTCTATGAAGTCATCTTATACTTAGATATTCTTGCCCCCGTGGTATAACAAGATATCTGCTTGTAATAATACCTGTGTCTAAACCGACTAAATAGACATAAGTGGAAGACCGAACTTGAGAGACTACAAAAGATGACGATCTTCAAGATGACCAACAGTCGGATCCCACCTTGTAAAAAAAAAATGGGATGTTGTAGCAGAGCAGACATACACTAAACAACAAAATTTCAAAGCAAAATGGTTGTCCAAGAGAAAGATGATCTTCCAAATACCTACAGAAGAATAAATCCAAGAGCTATACGTGCAATCCATGCAAATTACTAAGGATGTCATTACAAATCACATCACATTTGACAAGCAAATTGAACGACTCCTTACCAGTCAAGAAGTTGTTATACAGGTTAAGTCAACTCTGTCTAAAAAGTCAAAAACTCACATATAGTCACACAGGGAAGATCTTATCCATCTCCTTGATAACTCATAGCTCATGTCCCCAACACCCATTGAGGAGCACTGACTGACCATTTCTGATACTTTATGGGATCTTGAATTCCAAATATTCGTTGCTAATTTTCCTAACCTTTTCTTTAATTTGAAATCCATAGTGGAAATGTGTCAGGTTTAGGAAGTGACTACTTATCTTGATATTCTAGCTTTTCTACCACTCGAAATTGACATTCCTGAATAATCAAATTCTCTGTTTGAAAGTCTACAACCTCTATTGTTTTATCAGACTCGTATTGAAAATTTCCCAGATTTTCTAGATATTCCAATGTTCACTAAGTCTACCACTTCTACTGCTACTACTATTGGAGCACCCTTAGAAAAAATCATGATTATATTTGTTTTGACTACTCCATCTACATCAATTGTTACCACCATGTTTACTTTTCTGATGGAATTGACCATACTCCTGGTCCAGACTGTCCCTTTCATGTCGATTGTTCTGTCGGTATCGAGTGTGCTAACTAGAATGAGTGCTCCTCTAGCCTCTATTGTTCTTATAATATCGACCACTCCTCTTGTTTCAACTGTTTCTCATGTGTTGTTCGGTCTCCCAATAGTTATTACCCCGTTAATGCCTCTTCTCTCCTCATTGACTGTAGTAGCTCTAGTTGACACCTCTCAAAAGAAGAACAAAAAGAATAGGAAGAAGTTGTTGAATCTAACCTTAAATCTCACAAAGGACCCCACAGAAGCACCAGTTATGTTTGACCCTATAGTACCTAAATATCATGAGTTAGATGTAGTCCAAGATGCAATTCATAACAAAAAGAACAAACATTGGGCAGATGACAAGCGAAAATACAACTTAATTGAAGAAGAACATAACAAAGCACTTCATTCTTGTCATTACATGATATTTCAAGTGGCACTAACTATTCGTGGACTTGTCACTAAGAGACATTTAAATCAAATCGTCACCTCCGTTGGGTCCCTTACTTCACTGTATCAAGAAGTTGTTTGACAAAGAGATCAAAAAGATGTCAAGCAATCATTCTCACTTCTTACAAAGCAGTACCATATCTTCCTCAAATGACCCAATAAATTAAAGGTGTATGGTGTCGAAGCCTAGCGGTCCATGTTAGTTCTTATGAATGGGAACACTTTCTATGTAAAAAAAATTATCGGCATGGGAAAGGTCCAGAGACTCTGGCTCAAATATTCTAGCAAAAGGCTGTTACAGACCTTACCACCCTTCAGACTCTTGTACAACAAATTCAAATGGAGCAGAATCAATTATCTAAGACTCAAAAGAAATAGGAACAGTGGGATGCTCAAACACAATTTGTGAAGGTAGAAGTCAAATCGTTCGTCTCCCAAATCGACCACCTCATCCTTGTCATTGAAAACTAGCACCTGCTCCTAGGACCTGACTTAGACAACATCAAGCATCTTTCCATTTTTGACAAAATTAGTCACCTATCTGATCTCACAGCACTGAGCATGGACATGCAGACTGCATCACACACATGGGAAGAATTTGAACGATGATTTGTTATCTCAGCTCCAGCTATTGTTGAATCCTACATTACTCCTTCATCTACGTCAACTTTCCTAACAACTGTAAGCAACAGTACCACAACATCTCTCTGTTCTCCTTGGGACAAAGAAAATTTTTGTTTGTGGGTGAGATGTTGGAGGAGCCTAGTTGACCAACCAACTAGGTCCTCTAACTGACCACCATCGGGTTGGTCCAGTCGGTCGGTTAGACCGACATAACTACTTGTAACTAAATATCTGATTGTAACTCAATATATATATGCTGGTGAGTTGTGATTCATGTAGTTCACGATTACTTTGTAAATTTTCTAACTATAATATTATAGAAGTGTTGTTATTGTTCCCTTTGGTCTAATGTCTTCTTGGATATAATAACGTGAATGCCTCATCTTCTATATCTTATGTTGTTTATATTTATGTAATCCCATAGATTGCAACAAGTTTGAATAATTTCTTAAAATAATAACTTCTTATAATTATAAAAAAAAAAAAATTTGGATATTGTCAAATTATTCAGGGAACCATATTAGTTATGAATATAAGTTGAAGTGTTAAAATATTATTTTCTTAAATAGAAAAAATATTATTATTATTATTTATTACTTGAATTATTAAAAAGTTGTATACATATAAAAAAATATTACATTTATATTAAAAAAATATATTTTTAATGTTTATATAGATCTTTTATAATTACTTTTGAAACTACGGTATTAAGAGTTAAAGAGTAAATTATAAAAAATTATATTTTTCATTTTTATATAGATCTTTTATAATTACTTTTGAAACTACGGTATTAAGAGTTAAAGAGTAAATCATAGAAGTTCCGAACATGCGATAAGCAATCCATCATCATCAAGTCAGAAAGAACAAAAAATTAGATCATGAGATGATTTGATGGTAACATGTCTGTGCAGAGGGATTCTGATATACCATTTTAATGGTTAATAACACAACGAAAATTCGCCTTTATGTTTACACCTTATTGATGCTTGATGTTAAATGTTTTATTTTACTACCACCTATAATTTGGATTTTTAGACCGAAGGTGTTATTAAGGGGATGGTTCTACTCAATTTTCGTTGTCGACACGGCGAATGAGGAGCCACCCCCTCTCAATATTTAAGGATTTGTTGCCCCCTATCAATATTGAAGGGCCCCCATTTAAGCACCCAGATAAGTCATCAGAGAAGTATTCACATCATTCGCTGCCTCTGTCAATATTTATGCACCCAAACGCGTCATCAGAGAAGGATCCACGTCATAATCATTCAATCCCAGAGAAGGATCCACATCATAATCGTTCAATCCCAGAGAAGGATCCACGTCATAATCATTCAATCCTAGAGAAGGATCCACCCCATCGATTATCACATGTAGGCTTGTGTTTAAGTAGCAACATCAAAGCACTACAACAAATAACCAAATTAATTTATTTTTTAAAATAAGAAAACAACTGGAATGAGGGTAATCCATCTATCTAGCTCGTTCTATACAGGAAGAAAACCACAGGCAGTTTGTTGACACACATCAAGAATTACCAAATTAATTTATGTTTTAAAATAAGAAAACAACTAGAATCAATGCAATCCATCTATTTAGCTCGTTCTGTATAGGAAGCAAACCACAGGCAGTTTATTGACCCACGAGTAAGAATTACTAAATTAATTTCTTTTTTAAAATAAGAAAAAAAATGGAATCAGCCTCATCCATCGATTTAGCTCTTTCTGTACAGGAAGCAAACCATAGGTAGTTTATTGATACACAAGCAAGAATTACCAAATTAATTTCTTTTTTAAAATAAGAAAATAACTGGAATCATCGTCATCCATCGATTTAGCTCGTTCTGTAGAGGAAGAAAACCACAGGAAGTTTATTGACACACATGCAAGAATTACCAAATTAATTTCTTTTTTAAAATAAGAAAACAACTGGAATCAACATCATCCATCATTTAGCTCGTTCTGTACAGGAAGCAAACCACAGACAATTCATTGGCACACAAGCAAGAATTACCAAATTAATTTATTTTTTAAAATAATATCTTTTTTTCTAAAATAAGAAAACAACTGGAATCAACATCATCAATCGATTTAGCTCATTCTGTACAAGAATCAAACCACAGGCAGTTTATTGACACACATGCAAGAATTACCAAATTAATTTCTTTTTTAAAATAAGAAAACAACTGGAATCAGCGTTATCCATCAATTTAGCTCGTTCTGTACAAGAAGCAAACCACAGGAAGTTTATTGACACACAGCAAGAATTACCAAATTAATTTCTTTTTTAAAATGAGAAAACAATTGGAATCAGCATAATCCATCGATTTAACTTGTTTTGCACAGGAAGCAAACCATGGCAACTTATTGACACACATGCAAGAATTACGGCCACTGATAAGATTAAATTAGGGTCATTGATAGGATTGCAACGCATGGGCAGCCAAGCACAGAATTAAAGAAGTTGACGCTAGTCAACACATGGACAAGAAAATAAATGAAAACAAACTCTATTACCCTCACCATCAATATCAACACACAGAGAGGAAAACAGATAAACCCAATGCATCAATATCGCATATTATATTATTGTAAAGAATCATTAGCAGAATCTTAAGTCTCGGTGTGCACCCTAGGGTTTGTGGTCTATGGGTTTGCAGGCCCTCTCGGCCTCCCCTCATGGATCCCCCAGACCTTGATATATTTAAAGACCGCTTCCTTAACATCGTCGCCTCTCTTCCTCCCCCTTCATCAAATGCTCCTCCTTCTTCTCGATTTGTCAAGCGCTCTGAAATTCCAGAGTTTAAGATCTCCTCTGCTGCCTCTAAAACGAAAGCAGTCACTCTCTCTGAGAAAGGACTCATTGGCTTATTCATAGGGCTCTGGTCGTCCCCTCATTCGGTAGATGTATGGCTCAATAAGAACTAGAGAACCCTAATTCAAGGTGAGGTTCAACAAATCTTCTGTGGGAAAGGTTATTTTGCTTTTATCTTTGAGAAGAAAGAATATCAGGATCTTATCTTTAGGAATGGTTCTTACTTCATGAGACCAAGAGGAATGTACCTTAACAAATGGGATCTCTCTCTCAACCCTAAGAAATACATTCCTAAGGAAGTCCCAGTCTAGGTGAAGCTCCCCCACCTCCCTCTCCACTGCTGGAATGATGAGGACTTTCATGCAATAGGTAACACTTTGGGAAAATACGTGGACAAGTCAGAGCCAAAAGCCCCAATGTTCTCATGCACCAGAATCTATGTTGAGGTATATCTTGAGAAAGACTTGTCAAATGCCATTAATCTCTCTATTGATGGATGGAATCACCTGCAAACAATGGATTACAAGCAAATCCCCTTCAAATGAAAATACTCCCATGAATATGGGCATTTTGCTAAATCTTGTCCAAAAAAATCGAATAAATACAACCCTGAAGACCTGCAAGAAGAAGGATGGAACATAGCAAGTGGGAAGAAAACCGCAAAAACTACAGCAGCAAAGCATCCCCACATCTCGACAAAAAGCACCTCCGGAAATAGGTATGAAGCACTACAAACTGAAGAACGAGAGATTGAAACCCCATAGGAGAATGTAGAAGAGGCCCAACATCAAGAGCAAGAAACCCCAGCAGAAGTTCCACCCCAAAAGGGGAAGAATAACTCAGAAGAGGATATAGCACATCTCATGGTAAGGAAGGAAGGAACAGCCAACTCAGAAGGATCAATCACACACTCTAGGGAAAAAGCATGTACTGAGGAATCCACAGACAATTCCATTAAGGAGCAAGAACCTCATTCCAGAAAAGGAAGAAAGTCAAACAAGACTCTAAGGGAACAGGAAGCAACAAGGGAAAAAGCAGTAGGGAAGTAGTCTAATCTATATTTCCTGATTAAAAACTTGCAAGCAAGAAAATACCTTCTCAGCACAGAAGAGGAAAAAAAGGAGAAAGAAAAGGCGCTCTGACATCTTAAGAAATAATGAAGCTAGTCTCCTAGAATTGTAGAGGATTAGGAGGTTCCCAGAAAATAAGAAGTTATCAAAAGATTTAAATCAATGGAATCGGTTTCAATCCTTCTTATCCAGGAGACAAAAAAAATGGCGGAAGATAGACTTGCAACTTTAAAAAAAAATTGGCCTAAAGGAGAAGGGATAGCCATTAGTACGATCGATGCCTCTGGAGGCCTTCTCTGTTGGTGGGATAGTGAAAAGTTTGTTATGCATTCAGCTATTGAGAATAAAAAAATGTCTATTCATCAAGTTAGAAAATAAAGAAAAGAAAGACATGTTATGGATAGGGAATATATATGGACCGACTATCCAAGCACATAAAGATAGCTTTTGGAAATCCCTTGAGGAACAATGTGAAGGGAAAACGCTCCTCCCTTGCTTCATAGAGGGAGACTTCAACGTCACTATCTCCACAGAAGAGCACAGAGGTGGAACTAAAGTTAGGGCCCCCTTCGGAGAAAGGCTGGAGGACCTGATTTATCTTTGGGGTCTTTCTGATATCAATCCAAAGAATGGTTCCTTCACCTGGAGCAACAAAATAATTGGCCCGGGTCATATAGCTACCAAAATGGATTGGGTTTTGGTTAGCACTAGTCTCCTTAGGACTTATCCTGAGTCCAAAATCCTATGTTCGGTCATCTCGGATCATAAGTCGATCTGTCTCTTTTTTTCTCCTTTGGAAATTTCGGGGCCCCTCCCATTTCAGTTCAATCATCTCTGGCTAGAATCATAACAAGTCGGGGATATCATTTCAAATTCCTGGCATTGTTTCATCCCAGGGTCTCCAGCTTTCTCTTGGGAACAAAAAATCAAATGGGTTAAAACAACCCTCAAGTCCTGGGTCAAGCAACATTATAAAGAGCCATCTCAAAAGAAAACAGAAATTTTAAAGAATATGGAAGCCCTTTAAGTGGATATGGAGGAAAGTGAAATCACTAGAGAGCATCTTCTCAGAGAAATAGAGCTTTGAGAAAATCCTGTAATCAATTATAAGGGAAGAGGAAGATGGATGGAGATTACGGTCGAGGGTTCTTTGGCTTAAAGGGGGAGACCAAAACACAAATTTTTTTCAAAATCAATGCAGAGATAGACAGAGGTGGAACACAATGAGGGAGCTCAAAAATGAAGACAGCACAGTCATAATAGGACACGTGACAATTAGCACTAAGGTAAGAGGTTTCTTTGAAAGTTTGTACAATAATGAAGAGTATGTCTCATAGGAATGCATGGAAGAAATGGTTCGAGACATCCCTGTCCTGATTAGCCCAGAGGAAAGTATCTAGCTTGAATCCCCCATCTCACAGGAAGAAGTTAAGAAGGCCATTTGGATCCTTCACCAAGACAAAGCTCCAAGTCCCGATGAATTCCTTATCCATTTCTACAGAACTTTCTGGTATTTAATAAAAAAGGATCTTATGCGTATTATCTCCTAGATGGCGAAAGGAAAAATGGGAGGAGCCACAAACTCCACCTTTCTGGCCCTGATTTCCAAAGAGGCTAACCCCACCTCCATCAAAAGGTTTAGACCTATTTCCCTTTGCAATGCCTCTTACAAAATTTTCTCCAAAGTTTTATCTCTGAGACTCAAGCCTATTATTCAATCTTTGATTTCCCTCAATCAAGGAGGCTTCATCTCAAGTCGACAAATCAGTGATAACATCCTTATGGTCTAGGAAGCAATACATTCAAGCACTAAAAAGGGCGAGTCATGTATGGCTATTAAATTGGATCTAGCAAATGATTTTGATCGGTTGAGACATTCCTTCATTTTGTTGGTGCTAAAAAAAATTTGTTTTCCCTCTATCTTCATAAATCAAGTTCAAGCTTGTATAAATTCTCCCTAGATAGCCCCTTTAATCAATGGCAGACCCTCTGAATTTTTTAAAGCCACTCGAGGGATAAGGTAGGGATGCCCCCTCTCCCCCTTTCTTTATATTCTTGTGGCAGACTCCCTGAGTAGAAGACTCTCTAGATTCCAAGAAGAAGGATCCCTCCCAGGTCTCTCCTTCAGAAATGGAGTCCATCTTATCAACCATGCTCTTTTTGCTGACGACGCTATACTACTAGGCATAGCCTCCCCAAAAATTGCAAAAAATTATTAAGACCCCTAGATCTTTTCCTCCGCTCTTCTGGAAGCTCTGCAAACCTGAACAAATGTCATCTCTATGGATGGAATTGCAACATAACAAATCTTTGTAGTATATCTCAAATCCTTTACATTAATGCTACTTATAATTGGACCCATTTCACTTATCTGGGTATTCCCATAGCCAAAAAGACCTTTGCTTCTGCCATGTGGGCTCCGATCATCCAAAAGATCAAAAATAAAATCCATTCTCTGGGCTCAAAGTGGTTAAATATTGCAGGTAAAATAACTCTCATTCACTCCATTCTCTCCTATTACCCAATATACTCTAGCTCGATGATCTTATCCCCTAAGAGTGTCATAAACAATATTTGTAAGGAGATCAGAAAATTCCTTTGGAAAGGAGGAAAGGTGCAGAGAAAGAAATTTCACTTGGTTAAATGGGACACAATCAAAAGACCAAAAAGAAAAGGTGGATTGGGCATCAGGGACCCGGAGCAAATGAACAAAGATCTAGGAGCAAAATTGATCTGGAGGTTGGTTATAGGCAAGAAAGAATGGTGGAAAGAAGTAATAAGGAAAAAATACATCAAAAGACTGAGATAAAAAATCTTAGATTGCTTGTGGACTGGTAAGGGAACTTCACTTTGGCTCCTATGCAAAGCCTCTATCGATTTAATTCATTCTAACTACTATTGGATCCTAGGCAATGGTAAAAAAATCAAAGTCTGGGAAAGTAGCATTCTAGGGCAGCCTACTCTCACCTCGCTCCTAGGGATGGTCGAATTAGCTGATTGGGCTCGAAGCTTTGGTATCCACACTCTCCATGATCTCTCATTATGGAATTCGAAGGGGTGCTAGATAGGATGGAAAGAATTTCACCCTCTAGTTCATTTGGAAGAAGCTAAGAATCTCCTCTTCTCATCCCTGCATGGAATGACTCCAACAAACAAATATTCAATGGATCGCATTGGCTGGGGAAAAAATGGCCAGTATATGGTCAAAGAAGGATATAAGAGACTCTCAACAGATCTGGCAGTAAATGAAAAATTATGGAAAAAGTTTTGGCATTCAGACGGTATCCCAAAGGTAAACTCGTTCATTTGGACTTTGATGCACAATAAATTGCTTACGGCTAAGAATCTCAGGAAAAGAGGGATAGCAGGTCCCTCCTAGTGTGCCCTTTGCAACTCGGAAGCTGAAACATCAAATCATATTTTTTTGTAGTGTAGTGTTTCTTTGAAAGTTTGGCAGTGCGTTCTCCCTCCGAGTTTTCATTTTAGACCCCCAGGCTCTGTGGCTCAATTCCTAGAGGATTGGACTAAACACTTTCCCGGAAATCTCAATAAAAAACCCATCCTCAGGCGCCTTTGGAACACCATTACAAAGAATTTATGTTGGCAACTGTGGATAGCTAGGAATAAATCAATCTTCAAATATCAAAAGGTCATTCCAACCTGTATAGTTTTGAAAACTATGGGAATGATAAATGAAAAGTTTGCCTTGAGAGATATCAGCTTTCCCGTATCTGAAAATATCTCTGAGCTGTATTCTTCATGGTGCAGAATGTTTTTAAAAGAGAGGAGCCCCCCTTAGTCCAAATCCCTAAATACAAGAATCAAGCATTCCACTAGCACACTTCTGTGGGAGATAAGGAAAAATTGCTATGAGTTCAGGGCCTGGTTGCTGGAAAGAAATTCCTATGCTTTCTTCTTTTATGGTGCCTTAAAGGGAAACCCAGGGGTGGCAGGTGCCGGGGGGATCCTTCTGGATCCCGAAGGACAAATTGAACAAACCTTTGCTTTGGGTCTTGGCCATAGGACCAACAACGAGGTTGAGTGGTTGGCTCTCTTACAGGGAATGGAAATCCTAGCTAACATTGTTCTCTCCAGGATATCAATGTTTGGAGACTCAAGACATGTCATATATAAAATGCTCAATGGGTACACCACCGGCTCTATAAAGTGTCGACGGTTGTATGATAAAATCACCCCTCTCCTATCAAAACATTATGAATTCTACCACATTCTTCGTACAAATAATGTTGCAGCCAATGCCTTGGCCAATGAAGGGGCCTCCCTCCCTCAAGGTCACTATTTCCTTAATGGTTTAGACATCAACTCCAAATCCATTCCCTAATGAATTTGTGGGTTCAAAGATTTGATTTTCGTTGTATTAAACCCATTGTCATTGATCTTTGTAAAGGCTCAAAGGATTTAATGCGTTGTCCCTTTGCTCTCCTCCTCGCTGCCACGTGGTTTCCACTCCTCACCGACCTCTCCTCGATCCATGTTGCTTTTATGAGCCATCTCCCTCAGTGTAAATGCTTCCTCAGCTCGCAAGCTCCAAGTCTCTTCAACCTCTTCATTATGTCTTCCTCCAGAAGTTTACCTTACCCCCAAGCTCCATTTGGTAATGGTGTGCTCTCCTCTCGCTCTGTGTTTTCTCCAGAGAGGACTCTGTTGGCTATCATTTCTGGTGTAGACGATGGCATAATTCAGGGGATTCCGTGGGAGTATTTGCCTCTTACCAGGGTTTTCATCAAGGAAAGGTTGGCATTGGCTACTTTCTTCATATGCTACTGCTCTCCTCAAGCCGACGGTCTTCTGTGGCGTTTGAACTCTGGTGTTGGGCTTAGCATTCCCGTTGAAGGTCAGTCTTTCATAGCAGGAAGCAATTTCATTTTTGGGTGTAACTGCTTTGGGTGGAAGAAAGGAGCGGTCGGTACTCTCTCCTGTTGAAGCAAGAAAGAAAACGACTCTCTCCTGCAGGAATTTAGCACTTTCAATTTTGTCCTCGGTGTTTTTTCTTGTGGTGAGCAGGCTTAAGAGCTCGAAGGTGCAGTAAGGGATCTCCATAGTAATTTCTCCAAATTAGCACTTGTCATTCCTAATTCCAGACAAGGAAAAATGGACCAAGCAAATGAAAACGCTGGTCTTATAGACTTGAAGAAAAATATCAGGCATTTGTATGAAATGATGGCTATTGGCATTATGGACAACAAGGAAATTTCCCAAGAAGTCAAAAATATGGGGGGGGTGGTTAGTTACACCTCTTATCAGATAAGCAACCACAACTCAAGGATTGACGATACAGAGATGAATCTCAAAGAAATCATGGGTAAGGTGGACAGAATTCAAGAAGACCTCTAGCGTTTGGTAAACATGAATCAAGGCAGTCAAGCAAACGAAAATCCTGCAGCAGTAGCTCATCCTATGGAGGAGGAATCGGTTGTTCAGTCACTGAATAATCCAGGAAACTTTTAATGGTTTTAATAGTTCATGTTTTTTTGTATGTTCCTTAATCAGTAGTTTATTAGGGTATATACTACCTCAGTCCTTAGAAGCTATGTAAAACCTCCGTGTGGTTTTTTATGGTCATGCTTTTGGCCCAGTTTTGTCTTCTCCTTTTTTGAACAGCAAGAACTCTCAGAGAACACTTTTATGTAATGTATGGTTGTGCACAACCTGTTTAATATCAAACCTTTTATAGTTTCTATTAAAAAAAAAATATCGCATATTTCTTTCTCAGAACCCTTGTGATCGTCGACTGTGCTACTTATAAGCATGGAAAAAGAAACACAGTTAGCTCCTAGCTCGACAATTTTAGTGGAAATAAATTAAACAAACCCTAACCATGAATAGATTTTATGAGTGACAGATTAGAGGAACCCTAAGACTCAACTTTGCATAACCACATAAGAAAATACCAATATAATTCACTCATTAAAATTAGCGAGACATTAGAGACATCCCAACTGTAAATTCATGTGGACAAACTAAATGTTAAAAGGGCAAAAGAAAGATACAACGAGATTCAAAACCTGGACTCATGGAGTTACCAGCTCGTCCTAAACCTTGGGAGGTGAAGGGATTGCCTTTTGATCATGTTTCCAGCAACTGATTCTGGAGAAAATCGTATGGGATTGAACGATATATGTGGCACAGAGTTATTTGAGTGAATGACATCTATCACTCTTGGACAGTTTAGTTGTCGCAATAGATTTTGGATAAGTCAGGAGGGGCGGGCGATGCTATCATCAACAAAGTTGTATCTTTATTTGTTGGGTAAAAATGGTTCCCCATAGGACTTCAGGACGCATGGTTGGTAGAGAAATGTTGGAAATATTAATCACTCGCAGATTCGTACCTGACTCTCATCCGACTTTGTCAGAGTCTGTATCAGTCAAGATCTTGTCGGTCAGTCTGACAAGAGGGAAGAGTCCACGATTCCGCAATGTAAACCAGTCGAATTTATTTATGAAGCTAAGTTGTTAGGTAGATAGTTATTACAGCCTTTAATGGTGAGTTGGTCGATTCATGTAGAAGCAATTTTCAGGTTGCCTATAAATAGAAGAAGAAGATTGTAAATTAAGTTAGTCAATAGACACAATAGAGAGACAAAGGAACTCAGGGTGAGAAGAAGAGAGTAAGAGAAGTTGAAGCTCAAGCTTCTGTGTATGTGATTGAGTCAAAGAGCCAAAGCTCTATAAAAGGATCAGTTGGTGAGCCGACAAGACAAGTTTGGATCGACAAGTTTGTAATACCTTTGTTATTTTCCCATAGTTATATATATGAAATAGTTTATGGTTGAATGCATGTTTATTTGGCCGCACAATATTTCCATATTTACTTGTGTAAATGTCTTTTACAATTATGGTTGAGTGAAAGAACAAGAATCCATAAATTTCTCACTCCGTGAAAGTTCTAGGTTTTACGGCACATTTGTTGACTCGATTCTTCCTACATATTTGGGTATATGTTTTATAAGTCCTTTAGAATTGTTAATGTGTCTATTTTATTTCATCTTACTCATAGGTGAAAAGCATTTGTAATTTCTTAAAAGTCTTTTAGACTAAGAAAAATACTTTGTAGATTTCAACCAAACCAAGTGAACTGACAAGGTCGGTTGAGTAAGCCGACTTAGAGGTCGAAGAGGTAAGCCGAATTAGAGGTGGAAGAGATCAGCCGACTTAGAGGTGACAATTGGTCGAGGTAAAAACCGGTCGGTAGAACCGATAAGTAAAGGTAAATTTAGTCGAGTCGAAAGTCCGACCAAAATTTATAAACTTGTCTAGTCGGGAGTTAGACAAGTTTCACCCTACAAGTGAAAAAAAGAAAGAGAGGTCGGCGTGAAAATATTTAATTTTTAATATTAACTGAGCGGTAAACTAAAGTTTAGTCGGCTTGGTTTTGGCTAACAAGCAGGTGGGATAGGCATTACACCTTACAGCATGAGTCCTGGGAAATCATTCACCGACTTCCTTGGGATAATTTCATTACCCGGAAAGATAAGTTTACCCATCAAGGTACAATCAAAGAGGGACAACATCTTATGGCTTGTTGCGTGTTGCCTTGAACAACAGTGACATATTTTTTCTGATGTCAGAATCGAAGTATATGGGAGTGTTTGATCGTCGTATATATTGACTTAGTATAACGTGGAAAGGAATTAACTTACCACTCAATAAAGCCTTTGGCTAACTCTTTTCATGGCTAATCCTTCATCTATCAACACAACTCATAAGATCCTTTTGAGGGTGCTTAATTGTTGTATATATTGACCTAGTATAATCTGGAAAGGGAATTAACTTACCACTCAATAAAGCCTACCTTTGGCTAACGCTTTTCATGGCTGATCCTTCATCTATCAACACAACTCATAAGATCCTTTTGAGGGTGTTTAATCACCGTATATATTGACTTCTAGTATAATATTGACTTAGTATAATGCGGAAATGGAATTAGCTTACCACCAAATAAATCCTTTGGCTTACTCTTTTCATGGTTGATCCTTCATCTATCAACACAACTCATAAGATCCTTTTGGAAGGGTGGGTCTTCGATTAACTTGGCCCATAAGGTCCTAATCAACAGTTTAAGGTCTTGTCTAAATAAAAACTCATTTAAAGCTATGGAATAAAAAGGATTTCTTTGGTCGAATGGCGAGCTATGGTCTAAAAAGGATTTCTTTGGTCCAACGGTGATAATGAAAGGGTTGAGAGTTTGATTAAGCATAATTGATTGATCGAATTAATGAGAGAGATTCATTAAGCATTTGTTTAAGCACTCACTTGTGTATTTGGTTGTTGTCTTTGATATGCATGTTAGTATAAAGGTATTTGTGCTCTATGCACATTACAATGTTGAATATTTGGCACAAATTAAACTTGGAAGTAATGTTGTGGTATAAACACAGTAGTATTCTTTGCCAGACACTTGTGGTGTTGTGACCTAGTTACATAGGCATAATTTTCAATCATATGATATGCATTACACAACATAGTGCACTGACTCTTGTTGTGGAAATAACGTATTGATGTAGTTGAGGAGCTCAATAATTTACATGGAAGGCCAATAGTTAAGACAAATCATCTTCCTTGTTTGTCCCTTCCAATTTGTAAATTTTTGTACTTTGTTCATTATACACAATATTGAATAGACTAGAAGACTTTGAAATGTTTGTGTCCCGATAATAAATGACATATCATGAGATTGCGAATACTTGAATAGTCGGTTACTTGGATATTTTGGTCAACTTCAAGTTGTCCATACCTTAATGGGAATTTGGAGTTGCTTAGCTATCAATATAAACATGCTAATGTTTGTGTGAATGAATATATTATCTTTTTTATCACTTCACTAATTAATTTGAATAAGATAGTGAATAAGAAATATATTTATAGGTGTATGTCATGATCCCTATTTATTGGTTGGCTCAACAAGAACAAATATTTGTGTCTTAGGAAAGTGAAACATGTATAGGACCTTATTGGCCAAGTTAATCGAAGACCCACCTTTCCAAAAGGATCCTTATGAGTTGTGTTGATAGATGAAGAATCAACCCTGAAAAGAGTTAGCCAAGGACTTTATTGGGTGGTACCATAGACTTATATTATCTACACACAACTTTCTCTCATTTTTACAATATATAGAAGTTCTCTTTGGTGTTTTATTTCCCGGCTTTAAGGGTATTGCTAGTATACTATATTTGTCAGTTTGCATGCCCATCACTATATTTCCACTGTTGTATAGATACTCCATCGATTGATTCGTTGCGTAAAGTGGAAACATAATGTATCCATAGTACAATACTATCAAAACAGCCATTAAAAATGGCAATAATGCCTTCAACCTTCACCACCATATATAACTCCAAACGAGCTTGGAGCTTCTGCCTGCACCGGTAATGACTGTCCCTTACAAATTATTTCCTCCACATCAAAGGTTGTCTTTCTTTATTTAAAGAATTTCATGTGCTTATCTGCCCATCACTTGAACCACAAATTCAGATTTACGAGTGCATATCCGAAATATTGCGTTTTACTTGGCGACTGTCAAAATCGTAAAACGAATAGTTTAGTTTAGAGTGGTCTAAAGGGGCAACGATTTCGCTTAAGTTTTGACTTTAGTTTAGAGTGACTCAAAAAAATGATTATAATTCACATAAAAAGTAATAAATGGTATATATTCAAACTCAAATATAACATTATTTATAAAAGTGTTATTAAATTTAACTTACTCTTATTTTGGAGAGCTAGATTGAAAAAAATATCTCAACAATTTTCAATTACTCTAATAAATTTTAAAATCAAATTTAGATGTATTAATGGAAGCATTATCTCTGATAACTATTTTTCTTCACTATGACAATATGATTTTGATGGAAATTTTTTTTTTAATTCTCATAAATCTACGTTAAAATTGCTTAATTAAGATGCTTTAAAATTACTTATAATCAAGATGTCATGAGGTATTAAGGTATTAGAGACCGCTGAATCTATTTATACATTCAGAACAGCTATTTAAATAATACAAAATCCAAATTTGTTGAAAATGAATCCCTGAATAGTTGAAATTGATAAACACTGAAACTTTATAAAATTTGAAATAAAAATATTTACTCATAGTTGTATTATTGTTATCTTAATGATTTGATTTTTTCTTTTTTATAACTAACTAAAAATAAACTAATACTTCTGCCTTTCAACTAAAATTGTAATTATAAGTTAATGAAATTACAAAATCCAAATACACATAAAAAAAAATAACATGAAAGTCAAACTATTAGCTTACTCCATGAGATATTTTAGTTAAAACAAAAAAACATGAAAGTCAACTAAAATCCTAACTACTAGCTTACTCCATGAGATATTTTAGTTATTGTTGCATTAACTTTCAAAGAGAGGTCGGTTTGATATCACTAACAAGTGTTCGATTCAGCTTGGGTGTACAGTGGAACAGAGATTCAGAACATCTCGAGAATAACGGAACACTGGTACCAAGCTGGTGGGTTGCCTTTTGTCAAAGGGTGTGCATTAAAAGGCCATCCTTATCCGGATGGCTGATTCTTTCTATCCAATCGGCAAGGAGAACAGTCAATTATTCACTATGTTTCTTTTGCGAGTTAGAGGGAAGAAATTTTCAATCCAATTTAATTTAATAGTTAAATGTTATATTACTTAATGGCTAACATTAAATTAAATGCTATATTACCTGGTATTTATTACACACTTATTTCAAACACTTAAAATATCTAAAGCAAAATGTAAATATAATTTTACCATGAATTTTGATGGAGTTGACTAATCTCTAGATCATTTGTATGGTAAGCTTGGCCGTAATCAGGTCACACGAAATTCAGGACCTTCAATTACCTTTGGAGCACCCAAATTATGCAATTCCAATCACAGAACTACCTTTTAAACAATTTCCCCAGAAAACTTACCAGATTTTAGGTGCAAATGGTCTAGAGTTTAGCTTACTCCAAATTTTGGAGATGCACCTAATGCTTTCCTCCACCTACTTATGCTAGATTTTGCTCAAAATTCAATTGTAAATATGGGGATTGATTTAGATAATGTGTTTATGGTTGATAATATTTTGTTTCATTTTAATTTTCAAAATTAAATGAGTTTTTATTTTTTTAAGTTCAAATAAATTAAATTGATTCAGATGGACGTTGGTGTTTATAATAATGTGTTTATGGTTAATCATATTTAGTTTTAATTTAAAGAAAACTAACTAATTTTTAATTTTATTTTAAATTTTAAAAAATTAAAATTGATAATGATCAAAGTTGACATTGATAACTAAAAACCCATATTCATTAAAATTAAAATTAATATGTCTTACATTAGCTAGGTCACACATTTAAAAGTGGTTATGGCTTGCTAGTAGATGGTTAACTTGTGGATAAGTATTGGTGAATTATTATTATTATAATTATAAATAATTAATATGGTTGACTTCAATCCATGGTAACTTATAAGGTTGATTTTAATCCATGGTTGACTTTAATCCTTAGTGGACTTTTAAAGGTTGACTTAAATACATAGTTGACTTTAATATATGGTTGACTTCAATCCATCGCTGACTTCAATCCATATTTGACTTCAATTCAAACCGGTTGGCTTCAATTCATGGTTGAATTCAATCCATAGTTGACGTATTTATAAAGGATGGCCACAGTGGACAAGGTTGACTTCAATCCATATTCAACTAACTTTTAAGTAAGGTTGACTTAAATCCATGGTTTACATTTAAGCACGATTGACTTCGTCCCAAGGCGGACTTCAATCAGTTGTTGAATTTAATCAAAGGGTGACTTCAATCCATAGTTGACTTTAAAGCAATGTTGAATTGCTTCCATTAGCAAGCTTCCATTCAATGCAAGGATGTATTCAATCCATGGTTAACGTAAATCCATAGTTGACTTCAAACCCATGGTTGAGCTTAGTACATGGTTAACTTCAACCCATGGGTGTGCTCCATACAAGGGTGAATTCAAGGTTGACTTCAATACATGGTTAACTTTAATGTAAGGTTGACTTCAATCAAAAGTTGATTATTTAATCCAAAATTAACTTTAATTCATGATTATTTTAAATTTATAATTACAATCCAAGGTTGACTTAATCATAAATATTTTAAGTTTATAAAAATGTATTTAAGACTTATATTATTTTGTTTTAATTTAAAAAAAGTAACTATTTAATTGACTATTATATCAACATTAATTTTAAGCTTTTCAATTAAAAATATTTTCCTAAAGAATTTAAACACCATTGCCTCAAATTCCTGTAAGAAAAAGTTTCTTAAATAATTAAGAACAATGCGTAAAAATCAAATTCATGTAAAAAAAGTTTCTTAAATAATTAAGAACATTGCCTAAAAATCGTCCCCCGCCACGATTTGATGGTATTAGGTGAATTTCTTAAAGAATTTGAAGAACATTGCGTAAAATTCCTTCCCCCACCACCATGTGATGGTATTGATGGAAAGGAAATGGAAAAGATAATTATATTCATGTGAAAAAATATTTTCGTCCCTATATGGGCGTGTATTAACTCGGTCAAATGACATGTTAAGAGAAATAAATAGTGCGTTCGGAAGATGGTTAAACCCTTGCTTCTTGTGGTGGATGAAGACGTTTCCATGAATGAGATAGTGTTTACCAATGCACTTTCTCTTGTGGGTCGCTTTGGAGGAAGAAAGGTCAGTCCTGAAGGCGTTAACAATTGGGTTTCTGCTACTTGGAAACATGAGGTTAGCTCTTGTTCAATGGTTTTTATGCTTCCTAGGGGTTGGCTGGCATTCAAATTTCAGAACATTGAGGACTTGGCTGCTATCTTGATGGGTGTCTAGAAATGGGACAGTTCGGGACTCCTTCTCAAACGTTGGACACCATTATTCGATCCTCGCACTGAGAGGTATGACTCTATGCACGTATGGGTAAAGATGCCTAATCTTCCCTTCGAGTTTTGGTCTGTGGATTTTTTTAGGTTGATTGGCAATGCTCTAGGGACATTTCTAGAGGCTGATTTATCTTTTTTAGAAACCGGTTTTTGCTGTTTGGGGAAAGTGGTGGTACTTTTGGATGTTCGTAATGGACTAGCGGAAGATATTGTTATTAAGAAAGGGGAGTCATTTTTTACCCAACCATTGGATTATGTGGGGGCACCATTTCGGTGTAATTGTTGTCATAATTATGGCCATTTGCTAGCCTATTGCCATCTTCCTTTTTTAAAGAAACAATTTGTTTCTGTCCCTAAGCCTAAACCTGTTTGACGTATCAAGAATTCTGGGGTTCTTCCTGTTGACTTATCCTTGTCTCATTTGGTTGTTGGTCTGGAGAGTTTATTGCCTTTGGAGACTGGAACATGTCCTGTTGATTTTGAGTCTATATCTTAGGATCTCTGCGAAAAGACTCTTAAACCTTTATGTTTGTCATCCAGGGTAGATTTTGAGGAGGGTTCTTTTTTTAGCAAAAGCTCTGTGGCAGTAGTGGATCATTTGGATAAGTTTATTATGGGTGAATCCAGGCTAGGGGGTTTAGGGTTTATTTCCCCTATTAAGGCTATTAAGGATCCTAGTTCTGGTTACTTTCTTCGTTCTAGTTCTAAGGTCTTGAAGGATACTATATCTTCTGAAGGTCCTTTGATCTTTTCTGGAATATTATCTTCAGTAAAACCTGGTGATTCTTTAGATTTTCTTGACTGTTCTGATGATTCTAGGGAACTTAGAGCAATGGATGCCCTCTATAGGGGTTTATTATGATCGTGATGACTCTTAATTGTAGAGGTTTAGCTAGTAAACCCAAAAAAATAGCTGTGTGTAGGTTGGTTACTGATCAGTTTATTGATGTTCTGTTTCTTCAAGAAACTATGGGTGATGGGGTTTTGTTTGCTGGTAAGTTGGAATCATTACTGACTGGATGGAATTTTGTTTCTGTGGATGCTAAAGGAAAATCGGGGGGG
>LPNX010671875.1:185077-312284 GCA_001517045.1 Pseudotsuga menziesii
GAACTTAAATTGGATTTATGTTTTGTTAATGTTTATGCTCCTTATGTGGAGAGGGAAGGGTTTTGGAATAACCTCTTGTATTTTGTGAGTCTTAATTGTACCAAGTTAATTTTCGGTGGGGATCTGAATTTTTCCTTGGGACTATCTGAGATTTGGGGAGTTAGGGCCAGAATTGATTGTCTTTCTTTTTTTTTTCAAAAAAATTGGATGATCATGGCCTTGTGGATATTGTTCCGAGTGTGATACTTCCTACATGGACTAACAGAAGAGTTGGAAGTGAGAACATTTGTAAACCCTTGGATAGACTGATGGTATTTGCTGATCTTTTAGAATTTGAGCTTTGCTTTCGTCAATGGGTGGGATGTGGGGGGGATTCAGATCATCATACTGTATTTTTATAGATTTTGAGTCAATATAACAATGCTCATAGTCCTTTCAAGTTTAATGCTCATTGGCCGGAACATGAGGATCTAGTTACTCTATTGAAAAATTCTTGGAGGGTTTATGATGACAATTCTGGTGCTCCCTGCTATGCATTTTGCTGCCAATCTTAAAAGGATCAAGCAGATTTCTATTTGCTGGCCTGTTAAGAGGAAAGTACAAGATCTTAAGGATTTAGTAGAGATTGAGATCTTACTAGAGGAGGCATGTACTAAGGTGGGATTTGGTTATTATTCTGAGGAGGATAGGGCATCTCTGGTTGAGTTGGAATCTAGAAAGAGAATTATTTTATTGGATAGAGAAAATGAAGCTAGACAGAAGAGTAGGGCTATTTGGTTTCTTTGTGGGGATGATAATACTCTTTTCTTTCATAAATTTGCTAATCATAGAAAATTTATAAACTCTATATGGAAGATTATTGATGATGGAGGTAATGTTGTTGAGGGTTTTGAGTCCATTGCTGGGGCGAGGGTACAACGCTTTGAATCTTTGTTAAGGAAGATAACAATTTACATCTTCTTGAGATCTTGGAGATTGCTGAGAATTATCCTGCCGATATTTCAGTAGAAGAAAACAATGATCTTATGATTCTTGTTACTTTGGTGGAAATTCAGTCTATTCTGTCTTTAAGTAAAAATGATAAGAGTCCTGGACCTGATGGGATTCCTATGGAGGTCTATAGGGCTCTTTTTGATGTGTTGGGAAATGATTTGTTAAGAGTAATTGAAGACTCGAGGCAAAGTGGCAAAATTCCTGCAGTTTTTAATTCTACTTTCATTGCCTTGATCCCAAAGACTGATTCTCCTAAGTCATTTGATGACTTCAGACCAATATTTTTATGTAATTTTATATACAAGATTATTGGTAAAATCATTTCTATTTGTATCAAAAAGATTTTGGGGATATATATTTCTAATGAATAGTTTGGTTTCTTTCCTGGAAGATAGATACATGAGGCTGTTGGTGTTATTCAGGAGGGTTCACATACTATTCATAGTAAGGGTTTAAAATCGGTGGTTCTCAAAATTGATCTGTCAAAGGCTTATGATCGAGTAAATTGGACATATTTACGGGTGATTATGTCTAAAATGGGATTTTCAGTGCCCTTTATCACTTGGGTCATGAGTAGCATTACTTCTATTTCTTTTGCAGTATTGATTAATGGGGTGGCTTCACCTTTTTTTAGATCTAGTCGTGGGCTTAGACAAGGATGCCCTTTGGCTCCTTTACTTTTTCTTATTGTGGTTGAAGGATTGGGCATGACCCTTCTCTCTGCTAAATTTAGTGGGGCTTTTCGAGGTATCTCTTTTGGAAATAATATTATACTTTCTCATGTTCTCTTTGTGGACGACATTGTAATGGTATCTGATGGTTTTGAACAGTCTTTATCAACTTTATATGAGGTTTTGATGGTTTTCTGTAAAGCATCAAGGATGGTAATTAATGAGGATAAATCTTCTTTTTATTATTCAAGACTGGATGAATCTGAGCTGATTTCTTTATAGAATATATTTTCTTTTTCTGTTGATAAAATTGAGAGTGGTATGAAATATCTTCGTTTTCATATCAAACCTTGCAGATATTTGTTGAAATATTGGGATTGGCTTTTAACTAAAGTGGAAAAGAGAGTTAAGAATTGGAGTTTCAAATCGTTATCTAAGGGAGGTAAACTTATTCTGGTTAAGTATGTTCTTGAGGCCATTCTGGTATACTGGATGCATTTTTGGATTCCACTTGGTATTCTTGAAAGTATCAAAAAGATCTGTTTCAAGTTTTTATGGTCTGGCAACAATGAATCTTTAGGTTTACCTTAGTCTTCTTGGAAGGTTTTGGAAAATCCTAAATCTCTGGGAGGTTGGGGATTGAAAATTCCTGCTTTATTTGCTAAATCATGTGTTGCAAAAAGTGTGTGGAATCTTATTCATGGAACAGGGCTCTGGGTGCAGATTGCCCTTCAAAAATATATTAGGCATTTATCATTGTTGAATTGGATTAGGGTCTCTGTTAAGAAAAAAAAGGGCATATCCATATGCTGGAAAGCAGTCCTTTGGTCCTTTGATCTGATTGGTCAGTCTCTTGTCTGGAAGGTTGGAACTAGAGCAAAGGTGCATATTGGCATGGACCCTTGGATTGGTTGCAAGTGGAGACATTGCTTACCTGCTACTATGATTGACAAATTACACTATGCTGGTTTTTCTGTTTTGAAAGATATTGCATGTCTTGGTGTATCTATTCTACAGGAACAGGGGTGGCTGAATGCTGACTTTTTTGGATTTGTGGACTAGGAAATAATATCTTGAAATACTTATTTGTCTTTGTTAAAATATAGTCATGTTAACATAACTAGTGATGATGATATGCTGGTATGGAGTCTATAAAAAATAAGTAAGTACACCCCCAAAGCTGGTTATTTACATCTTATTTAGGATAGGAATGAGATGGAAATTTCTTGGTGGTGGAAATGGATTTGGAAGCTTAAATGTCCTCTAAAATAAAAAGTCTCAGTGTTGGTTTTTATTTTTCAGGGAAAGCTCTTACCTGGGATATCTTGTCTAGAAAAGGTAGAGAAGGACCAGGCAAGCACTATCTTTGCAAACTGGAGAATGAAACTAATTTGCATATTGGGGTTGAATGTTCTTTTACTAGGAGGGTTTGCTTAGAGATTGAGTCCAAGTTAAGGTTGGTTAACCTTTGGCATGGTAATTCAGTTCTAGACTGTGTGAATAATTGGTGCCTTAATGCCAAGGTCAGGTATAGATCTTTACTTGTCATCATTTATTGGTTTACATGGAAGGCTAGGAATCAATGCTTTTTGAAGACATACAACCAAAGTCTTATTTAGTATCCTCTTTTTGTTTAGGTCTACTGAATTCTTATCCAATGGATAATAGAGATTTGAATATTAGATTGGTTGTTGAGGAAAACATTGACAAAGTATCACCATGGGGGTATTTTGATGGGTAGGCAACAGGTGTGCCTCAGATTTGTGGGGCTGGTGGTTTACTGTATATATTTGATGTGCACTTTTTACCTTTTCAGCTGGTTTGGGTTTGGGTACCAATAACTTTGCAGAGTTAATGGCACTAAAGCCTCTTATTACTTTGGCTTTAAAACATGAGATTCATACTTTGCAAATCTTTGGGGATTCTCAGATGGTGATCAACTAGGTTGATGATCTCCTACTTTTTCTTATCTACCACCCTATTCCTAGTTCGAAGCTATATGGGATTAAGTATATTTGACTCTATTTTGTTGTATTTTGTGTTTGAAAATGTATTTTCAAGGACAACGTCCCAAGATGCTTTAAATAGGTAAATTCTTGACATTTTTATCACTTTATTTATCATTTTGATGGATTTCAATTCATAACTAAAACTTTAGCTTTTGATTAAATGCTGATCATTTGTCAAAATCTTGTTTCCCACACAGTTGCTTTTCTGGTGGCTAGATCCGACACCTATTCCGGCAGTCACTGAGCATGTATTGATTGGTTCAGATATTTGGGGGATTCATTTGTCCAAAATTACGCATAGATTTTATGCTTGGTCGTTTCAATATGGATTATGAATGATCAGTCATCATTCAAATGCTCTGTTTCCTCCAAAAGTCGTGGCCCTAATCTCAAGCAATCTGGCAATGGCATTCCCGTCATTAATTCAGGAACCTGATTTCGGGCTCAATTAATTCTGAGCAATCGGTGGGGAATTATTCAAAACGGTTCAAAACCCACTTCATAAATGGCCCCATTTACCCCTCATCATGAGAAAGTTTCAGAATTTTTGAACAAATGTGGAGAAATCCTTTCCAGAACAGATGTGGTTTTTCCAAATTTTGGTGTTGGTTGTTTTTTGGGTGGTTGCACAAATTTCTGATTTTTGGGATGGATCTTATCCATCTATTCATGTATAAATAAAGCCTTAGAAGGATGAGACGAGAGGAAATATACTTTAAAACTCTGATTTTTAATTAATTGATCGACTGCTACATTTGATTTCTTAAAGCTTCAATTTCAGATCTAGAGGTGTTGAAGGTCGGGCCCACCTTCAACTCTGGTTGTTTATGTGTAGTTTTGTTTTCTCTTCACTACTGTAAGCAAGTTTGTGTCATTTATTTTTGATATTGTTCTTCATATATATGTATGCTGGTAAGCTTTATAGACTCATGATTGAAAATATATTGATGCCTGTGTTGAATTAGTTTTGAATGTATGTAAACACGCTTGGGTAATTTTAGTTCTGGTTGTCGATTTAATTTAGTGAACTGTAGGTTTAAATAATAACAAGAGTAGCTGAATATGCCGGATTTAAATTCTCTCTTCTTTCATTTTTAGAACTAGGTTAGGCTGTAGTATTGGGGGTTGGAGGGTTAAATTTCTTATTTAGGGTTTCCATAATTCACAGGGTTTACAAAGTTTTTTAAGCATTTCAAGGATTTGCAGATTTTTTAGAGTTTAAAGAATTGGCAGAGTTTATAGAGTGCATAAAGGTTTTCAGAGCTTATAACGTTCATAGGATTTATCAAATAGCATCTTCAAACTTGTTGTAGAAGGTTTTGATCATGTACTACTTATTTCAAGATCTCGAGAAAGTCGAAAGAAATCAGAGAGAGGAAGTTATAGTTTATTGATATTCGGCAGTGTGTCTTTGCCAGTGTATTTTAATTTCTGTTATTCAATCATTTATAACTATAGATTGAATTCAAAACCTAATGTTAAATCTTGTAGATTGCTCAAATTGAATTAAAACAGAGTTTTGTTTAAGCATTTCCAATTCATTTTCATGAACATAGGGTATTGCTTCTTGTTAAAAGCGGCAAATTCAGTATGGTAAGTGTTTTTGAATGATAGCATTGGTACGATGTAAGGTTCGATAATCTTCAAAGTAATAAGTTTTTAATATTTATGGAAGAGCTGTTATGTTTGTGACAGATTTCCCTTTGATGGTGAAAACAGTTTGAGAAGCCCAGTATATATAAAGTAGAGTTGTAGAAGCCGTAGTGGAGTTGTGTGAGATATTAAATATTGATCAAATAGTGTTTCTTCTATAGGTAAGTTTGAAGATCTCTCTTGACAGTAGGATTTCCTTCATTGAAAACACTTGATTGTTTGATTGTTCTTTTGGGAAATAGGTTAACATTGAGTATGGTTTTAAATTGCTTTCATTAAATTTGGTAAACCTTTGGATTGTAAACAACACTTAGAAGATTGATTTCTTTTCCTAGATTAGGTTTAACAGCCTCTGATCTTGTTTGTTCAGTAGAATAGTTAGTTTTAGGAATTACATTTGTGTGTGAGTAGATTAAAGTTACCTTGGGCATGAGCTTGAAACCGTTTTTCCCTACACATATAGTGTAGCAGCTCGAAGTATACGTATCCCGGTTGATAATTAAATTGAAGGTAAATTAATTAGTGAACATTTTACCCAACATTTTGGCATCGTTGTCGGGGAGTTTCTCCAAGGTAAGCTGGTATTTTGCTCATTTTCTACGAATTTGTTGGTTGTGAAGTTCAGGTAGATAGGGGTAGATAGGTTTCCTTTACATTACACAACAAGGGGGAGGGGAAACGATAAGACGCAAAGACGAATTCACTACGGGATTCCCATGGTGTAACAGCCTGACGCATCCACTTTAGTGGGTTGCCCCAAATCCTTGTTGTTTCCTTCTCATAAGTGTGTTTGCTTTTTCACATGTTTGATTTATTTTGCTGCAAAAGTGTGTTTACCTTTCCTGTAAGGCATGTTTACTTTCTTGCAATTTAATTCCATGCAAGTGTGTTTTTCTTTTTGCAAGTTTGGGTGTGTTTATTTTTCACAATTTAATTTCAAGAGTGTTTTATTTTATGCAAGAGTGGCGTGTGTTTGATTGGCGTAAATATGTTTTTAATGGTAGATAGTCTTGATTAGAATCATTTAAAACACATATAAAGCAAATAAAAATAAAAAATTGGGTGATGTAAGAGCCCTAGACACTAATCCTTGTGCGAGACATGAACAAAACAACCAACAAAAATGGATTCAGAAGTAACCATCAATTTGGGAAAACTTTCTCAAATCCTAGCTGCAGTTGGGAATTCTTCTTATCGGGTAGAACACATCCGGACAGTAGTTAAGAGTTTATCTACCTCTCCTGACATAACAAATGAACCAAATTCCCAAGAGCCACAAAAAGATATTCCTTGCCAAATTACAGAGGAAATTGACAACTTGGGGATTACATCCAATGGAAAGCAGCCTAAAATTGAGGAGGTATCAGCAGATCCTCTATGTACTTCCGAAATCAATCAATCAGAAGAAGGGGATCTACATGATATGATGAAGGAAGGTGAGTACCAGGACTACTTTTAAAGTTAGTTCTAAGAGGTAACCAGACTACAACACCATTTCCTCCTTCAACACCTTTTGTTGTAGAAGCAAGTAAGTCGGTTGGTTCTCCATATCCAGGTAATCATTGCAACAACTTTTTCATATGTGGATAAAGGTATATTTTTAATCTTACTTTGCACTTGGTTACTTTGGAAGAATTCGTATACTTGAATAGAAATGTTTTCTTTCTTCTTAGGTAGAATAGGAAAATATGTATATAAATAAAAAAGTTGCATGTTTAGTTTAGAAATTAATGCAGCTTCGTTGTTTTTTTTTCAATAAAATGATAAGATCTTTAACTAGAATTTATACCTTCTCTCCAATCCATATTTTCGGAAAATTTATTATAACAACAGCTCATAGCCTATAAAAAGGAAAAATGCCAGAGGGTAATATGAAATTGTGACTGTTTTTAATAATGGTTCTGTAAACATAAGAACAATTGATGATGAATAGGTTGCATTTGTGGTAATGGACAGCGGTCGAAGGTATTTTCTTTGGTGAGGCTTAGGGTATTTTTTTTATTTTTTATTTTTTTAAAAGGGGGAAGTTTCTCTGTTACCGTTGATTCCTTTTTATTTTCAATAACTTTCCTAATGTGAATTAATCCCTGAGAAACACTTTAAATATTTTTATTGGTTTCACTAGGTTATTGGAATACCTGTATCAAATAAATAAAAAAGCATGTTTTGCTATAAGACTTATTGTTTTCAGTTCAGTTTTTTTTATAGACTTGTCCTCTTTATTCATACAGGATGTCTATCTACCTTTCTTTGCCTCTATTAATGATTTACAGCCTCAAGGGGCTTCACTTATGAACTCATAGTATACTAGTGCCATTTGACTTGGTTTCACACTGGATTGAACGAGGATATTTTTACAAGTAGTAACAGTTGGCGACATTGAGTTATTATCCAAACAGGCACCACAATAATTTTATTCGGGATGGTTTTCAAGACTGAAGGGTCTTTTGATCATTATCCATTGGCTTTAATTATATTAAATATACATATATATTATAAATAATTCCACCCACCTCATGTCTTTCAATTTATACAGTTATAGGGGTTAGTTGTTCATACGGACAAATTTTTATAGGCATGTTTCAAGAAAGATCTTCCAATTTTAATACCATCCCACTCCTAGAAGGTTTTCAGAGCTGCTCTCCCACTCATCTATGTGTAAGCAAATTATAAATTTAATCTTTAAGATGAATTGGGACAAGGGCCTCTGGTTGAAAAAGGGTGTAAGAGGTTAACCCGCCGGGATATTGAATAGGTCCGCTGGCAGCGGGTACTAACCTGTGGTATAAACAGGTAAACCTGTCAGGGTACTGAACAGGCCTGTTGGCAATGGGGCATTCTGCCTGGGAAATAATTTTCTTAGGTATTATAGTTACCCCACCAGAGTACCGAACAGGCTCACTGGTAGTGGGTTTTGACTTTGATATCTATTTTTAAAAAAAATCCTCATTTATACTTGTCTGTGTGAACAATGTACCTGTGTAAATGTTAAAGAGAATCCATGTTGGGTTAAATGAAAATTAAAGAGAACTGTTTGTAATAATCCAGTTGATAATCTTTTTCAAATTCTTTAAGTCTTTGTTACCTGATATTTATTATAGAAGAGGTTTATACCTCTAGAGTGTACTAACGTTTAGTGATTCAATGAACATAGCTGTGAACCTTATTTTTGTTTGCCACTCAAAATTTCTTGTGTGAAGCTGAGTCAAGTTGGCCAGTACACTATTTTGGGCCTCATTTGGTACTCCTCTTGTCTTGTTTTTAGAAGGCACATATTTTGGTGAAGAAGTTCTCTATGGATAAAGAGGAAGAAGTCTGTGCTTATGGGTTGAAGTTTTGAATATTTTTAATAGTTAGATGCAAGAGTGAGATTGATAGTCTATGGACTATTTTTAATTCTATTTTTGTATTGACAATAATGAATAGTTTTATGACTTAGCTTTGTTTATGTGTGGTCAGATGAAGAAGCAACCACTGTGCAAGGAGCCTACTGGATAAAACAAAATTTTCAGGAAGTTTTAATTGTCTTTTCAACTCACAAAAGTTGGACATTTTGAAGAAAGACAGTTATTGGCCCTTGCTTATAACATCATCACCCTGCTGGAAATCATTTCCATCCTTGCAAACTTGAAAATACTTCTATGTCGAGACATGAAAATACTATACTCGGACTGGATCAGGTGCCAGATGAGGTATTGGAATGAGTTTTGCAAAACTGGTAAATTGAATTTTAAAGGTAATGTTCAGAACGATGGAGTTATCTTTACTGTTAAAAGCCAGGTATCTTTCTAATTTAAAAAATTGGTGAAATTATGAGGATTTACCTTAACACATTATATTCCATAGAGTTGATAAGCCACCTCTCCTTTGTAAGTAATTTAATGACATATATACATTGGCAAGATTTTACTTTATATTACTGATTATTTTATATCAATAAATCATACACCATCGCTTATGTTTAGTTTGACATTTTTAATTTTTATGTCATTAATTTACTAAAGCCCAAAGCCTGACTCCATGGTTAAAATTGACATTTGATATGTCTTAAGGCTATGAATTTTTCTGGGATGTGTCGATATCATTATAAGGCAAGGTAGTGTGGGTAGTACGTGCCTTGATCTGCTATAATTTCTTAGCACATCCGTCATTACCATCATATTTTTTTTCCTTTTGCCATTATATTTTTAAATGGATTGGTTCCGGCTTTCATCTTTACCATTTGGAGGGAGGTTGATAGAGGTTTTTAATTGTCCTTCGAGTTACTGTGTGCTCTCATTTCTCCATTCGCTCTTTCCCTCATCTTATTCCCGTGTCTCAACGATGCTCAATCGCCATGAACCCACTGCGTATGGACAGTTATTGGCCATGCCCAAATTTTTAGCTTGCAATGAGTTGTTTGTCCAAGCTGGGTGGCACCCTTTATTGACCACTTTGCAAGGGCACGATGATGCCGTCTCTCTGCAATTCGCCCTGGGGTTTGATGGTCACACTGCCAAGGTGGTATCGTTGGTGTTTCCAGTCACGGAGGAGTCAGTTGCGTAGGCTACAGGGATTCCACGAACAGGGGATCGCTGGTTCAAGAACTTTAAGCTATCGCGCAAGGACTATGATTACGTTTTTAAACCTGAATTCCTAGCTGTGAAGGGTGAAAAAGGATTTTCAAAACTATGGATCAGAGAAGAATTTATCAATCCTTTAGTAATTATCACCAAGCTCATTACTTGTGAGGGTCGATTAACTACTTTCAAAGTCTGTCACTTTCGATTGCTTGCACATTTTGAATTCGGTAAGCTCCTCAACTTTCCATTTTATTTCTGGAAAAGTTTGGGTAAGATAGCTTCTCAGGTCAGGAAAAATGTAGAAAACCGTACTCATAGCCTGTATCATCATGGGCTTATCAAGATGGTCATTTTAGCTAAGTTGAAGAAAGAAAATCAAGCATGGGAACAATTTCTATACGAATTGTCCAATTAGTTCACCCATAGTTAATGAAGTGAGCAGACCTCATATTCCTGATCTTATTGACAAAGTATCCTCTATGAATGTTTCTAAATGTCAAACTAGTCACATTCAAGAACAAGAAGTTAAGAGTTGTAAGAAGGCAGGAAGGTCCCATGCCAAGAAGCCTCGGGGGTTAAAAAGGTAGCAAGCAAATTTTCATCTTGAGAGTGGACAAGGTCGGCCTAATTGTGGGAAATTTCCTGTTCCATCAACCCATAGTTTTACCTATAGTATGACTACCCAAGAGAAAAATATAGAATCTAAAGGTAAAACACCTGTTCATGTTCAGCTATCTTCATCCACTTCTTCATCTGCACATGATGATTCTTATGATTCCCATGATAATCCTTCAATACCGAGTCCTGTTGCAGATTCTTTATTGCCATTTCATTTTTCAGCATCTCAGACTTTAAAATCTGATCAGAAGTCTATCAAATCTCACTTATCAGATACTTCAGCCTCAGTCTTTGGAATTTAACCCAAAGTTTGGTCATCAATTTTGATTCTCAATTTTGTATGTCTGGGTCAATATTTTCTTGCATTGGGACATGCAAGGTCTTCAGTCTGGGGCAGATGATGATCTCCTATTTTTGCTTGTCTACCACCCTATTCTTAGTTCGAAGCTATATGGGATCAAGTATATTTGACTCTATTTTGTTGTATTTTCTGTTTGAATATGTATTTTCAAGGACAACGTCCCAAGATGCTTTAAACAGGTAAATTCTTGACATTTTTATCACTTTATTTATCATTTTGATGGATTTCAATTCATAAATGAAACTTTAGCTTTTGATTAAATGCTGATCATTTGTCAAAATCTTGTTTCCCACGCAGTTGTTTTTCTGGTGGCTCGATCCGACACCTGTTCCGGCACTCACTGAGCATGTATTGATTGGTTCAGATATTTGGGGGATTCATTTGTCCAAAATTACGCATGGATTTTATGCTTGGTCATTTCAGTATGGATTATGAGCAATCAGTCATCATTCAAATGCTCTGTTTCCTCCAGAAGTCATGGCCCTAATCTCAAGCAATCTGGCAATGGCATTCTCGTCATTAATTCAAGAACCTAATTTCAGGCTCAATTTCTGAGCAATTGACAAGGAATTATTCAAAGTGGTTCAAAACCCACTTCATAAATGGCCCCGTTTACCCCTAACCATGGGACATTTTCAGAATTTCTGAACGAATGTGGAGAAATCCTTTTCGGAACAAACGTGGTTTTTCCATATTTTGGTGTTGGTCGTTTTCTGGGTGGTTGCACGAATTTCTGATTTTTAAGATGGATCTTATCCATCTATTCATATATAAATAAAGCCTTAGAAGGATGAGACGAGAAGGAATATACTGTAAAAATCTGATTTTTAATTAATTGATCGACTGCTGCATTTTCTTTCTTAAAGCTTCAATTTCAGATCTAGAGGTGTTGAAGGCCGGGCCCATCTTCAACTCTGGTTGTTTATGTGTAGTTTTGTTTTCTCTTCACTACTGTAAGCAAGTTTGTGTCATTTATTTTTGATATTGTTCTTCATATATATGTATGCTGGTAAGCTTTATAGACTCATGATTGAAAATATATTGATGCTTGTGTTGAATTAGTTTTGAATGTATGTAAACAGGCTTGGGTAATTTTAGTTCTGGTTGTGGATTTGATTTAGTGAACTGTAGGTTTAAATAATAACAAGAGTAGTTGAATATGCCAGATTTAAATTCTCTCTTCTTTCATTTTCAGAACTAGGTCAGGCTGTAGTATTGAGGATTGAAGGGTTAAATTTATTATTTAGGGTTTCCATAATTCACAGGGTTTACAAAGTTTTTTAAGCATTTCAATGATTTGCAGAATTTTTAGAGTTTAAAGAATTGGCAGAGTTTATAGAGTCCATAAAGGTTTTCAGAGCTTATAACGTTCATAGGATTTATCAAATAGCATCTTCAGACTTGTTGTAGAAGGTTTTGATCATGTACTGCTTATTTCAAGATCTCGAGAAAGTCGAAAGAAATCAGAGAGAGGAAGTTACAGTTTATTGATATTTGACAGTGTGTCTTTGCTAGTGTATTTCGATTTCTATTATTCAATCATTTATAACTATAGATTGAATTCAAAACCTAATGCTAAATCTTGTAGATTGCTCGAATTGAATTAAAACAGAGTTTTGTTTAAACATTTCCAATTCATTTTCATGGACATAGGTTATTGCTTCTTGTTAAAAAGGCAAATTCAGTATGGTAAGTGTTTTTGAATGATAGCATTTGTATGAAGTAAGGTTCAATAATATTCAAAGTAATAAGTTTTTAATATTTATGGAAGAGATGTTATGTTTGTGATAGATTTCCCTTTGATGGTGAAAACAGTTTGAGAAGCCTAGTATGTATAAAGCAGAGTTGTAGAAGCCATAGTGGAGTTGTGTGAGATATTAAATATTGATCAAATAATGTTTCTTCTATAGGTAAGTTGGAAGATCTCTCTTGACAGTAGGATTTCCTTCATTGAAAACACTTGATTGCTCAGTTGTTCTTTTGGGAAATAGGTTAACATTGAGTATGGTTTGAGATTGCTTTCATTAAATTTGGTAAACCTTTGGATTGTAAACAACACTTAGAAGATTGATTTATTTTCCTAGATTAGGTTTAACAGCCTCTGATCTTGGTTGTTCAGTAGAATAGTTAGTTTTAGGAATTACGTTTGTGTGTGAGTAGATTAAAGTTACCCTAGGCATGAGCTTGAAACCGTTTTTCCCTGCACATATAGTGTAGCAACTCAAAGTATACGTATCCTGGTCGATAATTAAATTGAAGGTAAATTAATTAGTGAACATTTTACCCAACATGGGTCACTGGCAAGTTTAGAATTAAAGATCTGTAGCTTACTCAGGTTTTGCATGAGGTTATTAGAATATCTGATCTTCTTGAAAAAGTGGATTTCAAACACATTTATCGAGAAAGGAATTCTAAAGCAGATGCTCTAGCTAAAGAAGGTGCAAATGTTTTGGAAGGGCATTGGATTATTCATGAGTTTCGGGCAACTGAAACCTATGAGTCTTTTCAGGTTTTCTAGAGGATTTAGAGGTGATGGGGTTAGGGGGTATGGTTTTTTTGAAGATTTATGGTTTCTTGTGCAAAGATTTGTTTACAGGTTTTTTTATATCTTGTGTATTTTTGTTGACTGTTGGCAATGATACAGAAGGCAAAATTTTGATGGGAAAGATATATCTTATATATACTTTGATGGTGAAGACATATTTAGATGATATATATATTTTATATAGGCTTTGATGGAATGATATTTTTCAGTATTATATGTGGGGTTTTTAATGATATGTGCAGATCTGGATGATGAAGATTCAAGTTTATTATTAGATTTCTCATGCAGTATGCAATTTTTGATGAAGTATTCGGCAGTGTAACTGCATGTTTGGATATTGTTTATTTTTTATGGATATAATTTGATTTTAAATCAATTATGATCTTTTGTAATAGCATTTATGTGCTGATGAATTGAGCAAATGGACACTTATCATTATATGATAGTGGATCATCTGATAAATGTAATTTTGTTTGTATATAAAAGTATGATTTTTTTTTTTGTGAAAAAAAAAATCATCTCGGTCAAAGGATAAACCATGTTAACTAATTGTGATCAAACGCTTTAATTTTTCTTTTTAAGAAATTTAACACTTTATAACACTTTTTTTTTTTTTTACAATAATGGTTATGGGACTTTTAGTATTAAAATCTGGCTAAATGGCTGCCAGCAGCCTTACAACAACATTTCCAGGTCCAACTACAACAATTACCCAGTAGTACGGAGCTAGTCGCTCCCTTTGCAAAATTCCTGTATTTAACTAAGCAAGACAGAGATTTCATATTGCTGCAAATAGAATATAAACTGGAACAGCATGCTGGATCAGTCCATTCTAGTCTTGACGCTCCCTTTGCAAAATTCTTGTATTTAACTAAGCATAGACAAAGATTTCATAATGCTGCAAACAGAATATAAACTGGAACAGCATGCTGGATCAGTCCATTCTAGTCTAGACGCTCCCTTTGCAAAATTCCTGTATTTAACTAAGCATAGACAAAGATTTCATAATGTTGCAAATAGAATATAAATTGGAACAACATGCTGGATCAGTCCATTCTAGGCTCGATTTGATCATGATCTTCTTCCAGGTTGTGATCTTCTTTCAGGCTTATTCCACATCGTGATCTTCTTCCAGATCGTGATCTTCATCCAGATCTTTGCTGGCACCTTCTTCTCTGCCAATCGAGGATCTATGGGCACACTGCTTACTGAAGCGACTTAATACAGGATCGTGCTGCCTTCCCCTTCTGCTGCGTTGAAGATACTCTACATATTCTTCATCATGCGTGAGCTGGGTTCTTTCCTCCCTGGTGGACTGCAATTGGAGCCAATTTGCAGCTTCAATACTGATAATTAGAGTCATGAGACAGCCTGTATGATTTGAACACTTGAAAGATGGACTTTCAGTCAGTTTTTTGGCTTTATTATGAGGACGCCCACTCTACAAAACCTCAAATATACCAGAGATCATAAAGACATCCTTCCTTTTAGAATTAACTAGACAAATGGTGATCCTTTCTATCCCATCAGCTATCGAGCTAAGGAATCGGATCATGATGCTCAATACCATTGATGAGGAGAGCTCCCTTGTTCAGGGAGGTACCAATGTTGGCTTCATGGTCCGCCCCTTGATTGAAGGTTCTAAGGAAGTGATAAAACTTAATTTCATCAAAGTCTTTAAGATGATTTAAAACTTTCCGGAATTAATGGGCCATAACCATATTTTTAGGGGCCTTTTTTAGGTTTAACGCTTGGATAATGATGCTGGAATCCCCAATGACAATCAAGTTCTTGATGGAGAGCCTTCTAGACTGAGACAGACCCTACCAGAGGGCTAAAATTTCTGCAATGTTGTTGGTATTCTGGCCCAGCCCCCAAGAAAAATTGAGAACAGTTTTCCCTGAGCTGTCAAGTAAGACACCTCCACTTCCCGAATTTCCGGGATTCCCTTTCGAGGCCCCATCCACATGCAGCACATGCTTTTCCAGCGAGGATCTCCACTTTATGAACTCTAGCTCTTCCAGCCTTATTTCCCAGGGAGTATGCTGCTTAGTAGTTTTCTTGATTCTAGTAAGAAGGGAAGAGTCAAGATTATGAAACCAGCTGTAATCATCTTTGTTAGCAATTACTTCATTGTTGATGTTGGATTTTGAAGCTGCCAGATCTCCCAGGAGCGCTTTCACCTTGAGAGCTACTTGGTGCGAAGACCTTGCCGTGTCCCTAAAAATCCTGTTGTTTCTTTCCAGCCACAGCTTCCAGCAAAGAATTTTTGGAACCCACATCCAACACTGTTTTAAGAGCTTCAGCTTGGTGAAGGAGAAAGGGGCTGCCTCAAGAGAATATGTAAACATCTTAGAAAGAGCAGGGGAGGGGCCAAGTTCAGCTGCCCAAGAATGACAGTCCAAAGCTCTAAAGCAAAGGTGCAATTAAGGAAAAGATGGTCAGAGGATTCCTCGTGGCAGACACATAACGGGCATCTTGAAGGCCCTTCCCATCCTCTTTTTTTTTAAATTATCCTAGGTAAGGATGCTATTGTGCATAAGAGACTAGCAGAAAATATCTATTTTGGGAAGGGAGGGGTGATTCCAAAGGTTTCTCCAGACAGAGGGGTCAGGGGTTGCCCAAGGGATAGCCAACAATGTTGAGTAACCAGCAGCCGCTGAATAGTGACCAATCGAGGAGCCCCAGCCAAGTTTATCCTTCTTTTTGGCCGAAAGTGGGGTGAAACCTTGAAGAGCTTCCAAAAGGGACCGCGCTTCATTTTCCAAGTTTTGAGGGAAATCCCCCAGGTCCCATTTCTTCCAAGTATCGTCAATATTCCAAACTGAAAGGTCCCAAATGGTGGTTTTACTTAGGAGTGAAGCCAATTTTTAATGTTGGCCATCCCCTCCCGGTTCTGAAGAGAGGGATGTCCTAAAAGAGAGTCATCCCAGAACTTGATTTTTTTCCCATTCCCCGGAATCCAGGTGAGATTGGAGAATATCAGGTTAATGGATTTCATGCAAAGAGAGAGGATGGGGGATCCTTTCCTGGTACGAGGGGGCCGTTCCAGGCATCTTTCCTTATGACCGAAGAAGTATTTGGTCCGAAGAGCTTTGGAGCTCCAGGTGGTTTTTCCACTTATCATTTTCCAGAGAATCTTTCCTCCCAAGGCCACATTATGCATGACCACATCTCTGATTTGCAGCCCTCCTTCCATATTTGGAGCTTTGACCTTATCCCAACTGATAAGGTGCATTTTCCTTCCTTCGCTTCTTCCCCCTTCCCAGAGAAATTTTCTCAAGAGTCTATCAATGTCTTTCACAATTCCTTTCGGGGCTAGTAGGATGGATGCTTGCTAGATAGGCATGGCAGTAAGAACAGATTTTATGAGGATAAGCTTCCCCGCTTTGTTTAGCCAGTTGGTTCCCCAGGCCATGATCCTGGCCTTAAGCTTGTCCATCATTGGCATCCAAAGGCTGTTTCTTGAGGCTGTTTTAACAAGCAGAATTCCGAGATATTTGATGGAGTCCCACATGGTGGTCCCATCCATTTCCAGAACCCTGGAAATGTCAAGCATTTCAATAGGAGGGCAGTTCCAGCCGTATATTTTGCTTTTCCTCAGGCTGATTTCACTGCCAGAAATTTCTTTATAAGCATCCAACTCCCTCTTGAAAGCTCTCGTTGTGGAGAGAAAGGCATGGCCCAAGAGGAGGGTGTCATCGGTGAACTGAGCGTGATTAATTCTCTTATCTATCGGAGAGATCATAAGACCTATCAGCAATCTCTGTTGAAGACTCTTGTCTAGTTGGAAACTAAGAACTGAAGCTTGAAGGGCGTAGAGCAAAGGGGATAAGGGGCAGCCCTATCTAATCCCCCTAGTGGCTTGGAAGAAGTCTGCAGGCCTTCCATTAACCAGAGGGGCGATCCAGGGCCCTGAAATGCAAGCTTTGATCCAACTGATCAACTGAGGATGAAACCCCATCTTGTGCATCACAGCAAAAAGAAAGTTTATCCAGACTCTATCAAAAGCATTAGCAAGATCCAGTTTGACTATCATACCTTTCTCCTTTCTTTGGCAGCTTGAGTGAATTGCTTCTTGCACCAGGATAATGTTGTCTTGAATATGTCTGCCCTGAATGAAGCCTCCCTGGTTCTCCAGAATGATCTTGGGAAGAATTTTTTTGATTCTGTTTGCTATGACTTTAGTGATGATTTTGTATCCAGTATTGCAGAGCGAAATGGGCCGGAATCTGGCGAAGTTTTGAGCCCCTTTCTCTTTGGGAATTAGAGCTAGAAAGGAGGAGTTGGTGCTCCCACCTATTTTATTGCAATTCTGAGATTTTCTCACCATTTTGACCAGGTCTTTTTGGATAATGTCCCAGCAGGCTATGAAGAATCTGGCCGTGAATCCGTCAGGCCTGGGAGCTTTGTCAGGATTCATCCTATGAATAGCTTTGCTGATCTCTTCAGAAGTTATAGGAGCCATCATCATTCTGTTATCTTCTTCATTAACCAGCGTGGGGACTACTAAGAGCGGATAGTGATCTTGCCTTGGAGGAATCGCGTTCTCTTCAGTGTACAGATTTTTAAAGTGCAAGTTCGCTGCCTGCTTTATTTCATCCATTTTATTGAAGGTTTGCCCCTGGAAATGGATCTGTCTGATAGTATTGTGGTTCTTTCGGCACTCAGCTTGTTTGTGGAATAAAGATGTGTTCTTATCACTTGCTTGGAGCCAGGTACTACGAGATTTAATTCTCCAGTATTCTTCCTCTCTTCTCAGAGCTTTGTGAAGCTTCTTTTGCAAATCGATCTCAGCGTTCAGCAAATACAGCATGGCCGGTGCAGCCTCCATTTGAAGCTGATGTTTTTCTAACGCCCTTTGAGCTTTTTTCCTTTCCAGGATGGGGGAAGGCAGAGTCTTTGCCCAATTTTTAAGTTCAGCTTTGAGCCTTCTCATCTTTTCTTCCCAAATGAAGAAAGGAGAGCCCAAAACATTCTTTTTCCAGCACGCTAAGACCAAATCGTGGAATCCCTCCATTGAGACCCAAAGGGGGCTAAATCGGAATGGGATCGGGCCCATCTTTTCACTTGTGGACAGAGTGAGCGATATAGGCTTATGGTCCGAAGTGCATGCTTGGAGAATTTCAGAGGAAGCGAAGAGGCCCAACGTGAGGAAAGAAGAATGAACTAGGAACCGGTCCAGCCGTGCTGAGATGTGCCTCGGTCCCACTCTTTTATTGGACCAGGTGAATTTGCCGGAGGTGGGTTTGATATCATCCAGATCCCAGTCCAGCATGATGTCTTCAACCCATTCCCTTGCCGGATCTCTTACAGGAGAGCCTCCTTTCTTTTCCCAAAGGGTGAGAGTGGCATTCATATCACCAGCAAGTACAATATTTTCATGATTATTAGATGCTAGGAAAGAATTTAGCATTTCCCAGCATTCTTTTTTTTTCCCCAAGAAGGACCGGGGCATATATATTAACCAGGCTTACCATATGTCCCGATTCTTTGTGCAACAATTTTGTGAACAACCAATGAGTGGTTATGTATTCATCAAGGAGAGCGAGCGAAGAGGAATTCCAGAAGGTGGCTATCCCTCCTGAAGCTCCCCTAGCGCTTACGGCTCTGCCTTCTCCTTTCTTCCAAAATTTTTTGCTATCCTGGATGGTCTCAGGCTCCTCCATTTTCATCTCCTGGATCAGAAGTACATCTGGGGAAGACATTCTTACTAGATCTTTGACTGCTTCTTCTTTGGATTTAATTCCCAGCCCTCTGCAGTTCCAGGAGACGTATTGCATTTAGGAACCGGAAGGGGGGGGGGGGTGTGGCTCCTTTCGAAGCCTTGCCTTTTTTTGTGGATCTGGTTTCAATCATATCCGGAATGGTTTGCTGAAGCCCTGATGTTACGTCCCTATAAGATTTCTCCTCTCTTTTTTTCCTCTCTGGCTTCCTTCCTCTTGGGACCTTCTCAGGGGTTCCAACTGAGCTGCTGGTCTCTGTAGCCCCCCCATCTGAATCCGCTCCAATTTCGGTGCCCAGAGAGATGTGTTCCTCATTCGATTTCGAAGGGTCTTCTGCTTGATGCGTTCCATTGACAGGTCTTGGACTTCCTGAGGGGACCGGGGATTGAGAGGCTATATCGATGGGGTCTTTGCCAGATTCCTTTGATTGACCCGCAACTTCTTTTATTGGCTCCTGTGGAGGGCTTGGGTTTGAGGCTGATGGGTGGTTCACCTGCACATTCTTTTTTGGACCTGCTTTGGTTTTCTTAACCTTTTGCCATCCTTCAGCATCTTCCTTTTCAGCTATTTGGTTCTTTGGGAAGTTTCTCTGAAAATGCCCATGCTCTTGACAGGTTCTGCATTTGAAGGGTAAGTGCTCATAGTCAACTTTCTGGTAATGGGACCAGGATTCGAGAGATATCTTCACGGCCTCCGGGAGACCTGCCTCTAGGTCAACTTCCACACATATTCTGGCACAGTTGTAAATGGATTTATTGTCTGCTCTATCAACGAATTTACCTATTCCATTCCCTATCTTCTGAAGAGCTTCATAATTCCAGCAATGGACCAGCAGATTGGGAAACCTGACCCACACAGGTACCTCCTTAGGCAATTCCACTGTGGGGTCGAAATCCGGGGTCCAGCGGTTCAGGTACAGCCCCTGGGTACCCATAAAATATGGCCCATTTCTGAATATGAGATCTTTGTCTACCTTGTTTATAAACTCAAATAGGAAGAAGCCACTGCTTAATGGGTAACAGGTGACTCCTTTTTTGAGGTGGGGCTTCCAGTTTCTTTGGATCCAATTATCTGTTGTTTTTGCTGAGGACCATAATCCCATGAACTGGCCGACCAGACCTCTCTCGGAGAGAGCAAGGGCTATTTTTACTGACTGTGTCTTCGGCAAAGTGATTTCTGGTATTTCTTCAATCTTTTTAATGAATTTAGGGACTGAAAGGGAGGCTTTGCGCTTTCCTCCACTGGCTATCAGCCTCCTGAAAGCATCCTCATCAGAGATCGAAGGGGGAGGGTCTGTATCCTTGCCCCCAGGGGTGGCCATGGCCGAGAAGCTGCGCTCCTGAACGCACCTAACCCTAGCGTGCTCCTCATGTTGTGCTCCTCGTGCTCCTCGAACACTTTATAACACTTTTTACAAATAAATCAAGTCATATATTTTCCTACCTCAATCAAATGATATTATAATGCCACAAAATAATTGGCTGCTGATATGCAATACAAAGTTCAACTTTCTAGCCAATACAATATAGTTCATCATTTAAATGTGTAATTGCAAACATACTGCTAGTAAATCCCCAAAGGGAGTTTTAGGTATCATTATTTTTTAATATATCAAAAACTGGTTCCTAACACTTGATAAAACATTCAAGGTGTGAAAACCAAAAAAACTATATAGTAACTTTTTTCACTAAAATCAGAAGATACAATTAATTATGCTTTATAGGGTTTGGATCCAACTCCTCCATAGTGTTACTTTGTGCTTCCCACATGTTACAAAATCCTTTGGTCATACATAACCTTATTTTATAAATATGATCTATTATGAAATTTCTTCCAACTCCTTTGTGCTTCCTACATGTTACAAAATCCTTTGGTCATACATAACCTCATTTTATAAATATGATCAATTATGAAAATTTGATATCCTGGAATATGTCATAAAACTTGATTACTTTTTTGTGTATAGCCATAAGTTGAATTCTTCTTGAGGTTTTATGTGTTTTAACCAATCAATGACGAGCCTACCATCTCTGAAAACTTGCAAATGTTAACTATTGATAAATAGGGCAATCCTTAAAGTGAAGTTCAAATATTTCAACTCTACAAAATTATTAGTATTCATACCCAAACCAACAACAATCTTATAATTATGATCCTTAGCCTTGTAAATTGCCCCACTTGTATCTCCTTTTTCAGCATTTGATTGGGTCGCTCCATTAAAGAACGCCCAACACTTTTATCTTTCAATATTGGACTCTTCTTGAACTGGTCTACTATTGGACTCTTCTTCTTTTAGTGGATCTTCTCACTTGAAGAAAAAAGTTGAGAATGGATAGACTTCTATTTCCCATAGTTGAGAATGGATAGACTTCATTTCATCTTAATTGCTTATCTTTAATCAGAAAAACATTATTCTAAAAAAAATTAAAAACAAAAAGAAAATGATGCTCAAAAAATTCTTCAGCGTGAATGATTGATCATAATATCCGAAACAAGAACATATTTGTGGAGGACTAGCCACAAAAGGAGTTTCATCTTTAGGAGGCACTTAAACTCCCATAACATCCCATTCCACCACGAAGATTTTAGTAATAAGACCACGAAACATATGAAACGAAGAGCTTTTGAATTGTATTTATTCATGGGAAAATGGATGAGTCATAAAATAAAATGAAATTAAATTGTGCTCAAGTTTCGTGGAAAGGAAATCCTCATTTTATTTTGGGAAAACGGGTGTGGCCTTTTCTTTTTAAAATTTTCAAGTATTTGCTCGCTTGGATAATGTTAAAGGGAAACTAAAAGGATATGGGTAATAATATGAATGATTTGACCTATGTAGTAATATTTTTACTTTGATGGATGGGAAGGAATGGAGAATAAAGTGAACAAAAAGGGCTTAGGAAAATCAATTATTTAGATTTTCATTAAGAAGGGGTAGATGAAGCTTATATATTTTATTTGATAATATGTTTGCTTTTAATATAGTAAAAGGGTTTATGGAATTTCATTAAGAAGGGGTAAGAAGGGATAGATGAAGCATATATATTTTATTTGATAATGGTTAAAAGGGGAAGTGATAGGATAGGTAAGGGATGAATGTTAAAGGTTGGGATGGAGTGTTAAATGGAATTAATAATTGTAAAATGAAAAAGAGTTAGAATTAGGATAAAAGGAAATGGAGATATTGGTGGGATTTTTTTATAATGTAAAAAAGGGAAAGTACTTTTAAATTAAAAAAGTAGGTTATTGGATTTTTTTGCAAAGAGGTTTCGGGAGGGTTTGTTATAATTTTATAATCAAGGATGGGTTGAGAAACTAACAAGGGGACCAACTCATTTATGGGATGATGCAGGATGATACATTTTGATCGATATGACACCATTTACTCTAACTTGTCGAAAATTTGTCAAACTCTTGAAAGGGTCAAACAGGCTTGGAATTTGGAAAATGAAACATGAGCATGATTGGTATGATAAGTTGAATGTAATGATGTTAACTAACTGACATGAAAATATCCAGATGAAAAGACGATAAATCCCCATAACTTAACTTAACCATGATGTGGTAAAGATGGAAAGTGACTTGGTGGACTTGTCGAAGGGGTCATATGAAAATCAAAATGGTGAAATAAGATATTTGCATGACAAGCACATCAAACTAGACATGAAAACAATGACACAATGATCTTGTAAAAAATTTAATTGGTTCATCTCTAACATCATGTTCCGACTCTTTGGAACATGTCAATATTCAACATGAATACATAACACTACTTGTACTTGACATTGGATTTCTATAAAATACCATGAACTTGTTGTTGGAAGTGATGGATTTATTCAACAAATTTGGATTCCCAATCAGCCTTATCTTCAGTATAGGATGATTCTTCCTACGTATCTGCAATTGGAAGTGCTACATTAATTGGAGCTAATGGTTGGAACCCTAAGCACCGTTGAAAAGGGTTGTGGCCAATAGATCTATGGAGGGCTCCATTGAAGATATGTTGAACATAAGGAAGGTTCTCATCCCATGTATGTGAATGTATCTATAGAAACCTCTTACAATAAATAATGAAAATGCACGATATAACAGAAAAAAATAGAACACAGCATGCTATATCATCATAGACGTTGAATATGTTACTAAATGGGTTGAAGTCAAACCAGTGAATTTTTTTTCTAGTGAGGTAGAAGCCAAGTTTATTTATGAAAATATAGTTGCAAGATTTGGATGCCCCCTCACTTTTATAAGCATTTAAGACACACACTTTGTAAACTAAACTATAAAAGTGCTAGTAAATGAACTTATGATCAACCATGAGAAGAACATAACATACCACTTGCAGTTTAAATGGAGCGATTGAAGCATTCAACAAAATGCTGACTAAGCGACTGGACAAAATTTGTAGTATTAAGAAAGCCGACTGAAACGACAAAATTTATGTTATTCTATGAGAATATCGGATGACATACAAAAGACCAATGATAAATATACCTTTTAAATTAGTCTATGGACAAAAATCAGTTGTTCCCCTGCATTTCAAACAACAAGCACCAGTCATAGCATATGTACTTCACTTGGATATTACTAGAGCAAAGGAGGATCATAATTTTGAACTTAACAAGCTTGAGGAGCATCGGTGAATGACGATTCACCACCAAGAATTCCAAAAACAACAATAGAAAGCATGGAATGACCAGCATATATGACAAAAGGAATTTGTAGTCGAAGACCTTGCATTATTATATGAGATTCAGATGAAAGGAAAACCTAAAACGCTGCACACTCCTTGGTTGTTCTGGTATATAATTGAAGAGCTAAAGAGCAATGTGTTAGTTCAATTAAGGAATATACAAGGAAACGTATCCTCCAAACATGTCAACGATGCCCGAATAAAAATATATAGAGCATAGAATGGGTGCGACGTTGATCGATAGTCATATCTCTATTTGGTCAAAGTTTGCATCCCTAGGTTTGCGTCAACTTGTTTATTTTTCAATTAAATGTAATTTTGAAAAAAAAATTAGATAACAACTCATTTCAATATCAAAAGGATTCTTAGCAATGGTTGATGGCAGGAGAATTGAATGCAATGACTATAGACTAGAAAGCAGAGAATGAGCAAGAGCAAAGTATGAGAAGAAACCATCAAACCCCACCTCGATCTCACTGATGGGAAGGACCGACAAGTAATCCTATAACCAATTGGTCAATGGATCATTGAAAGAGTCAACCATTGAAGCAAACATCACCCACAGAACAACTCCATGACCGACCGCACCACCAAAGCTATGAATATCAACCAAAAAATATTGAGCAAGAAGACATTGTGCACATGACAAGCAGTTGGAACCCATCAAATATGCATTTAATGCCTTCATCTACAACCTGAAACCAACCGTTGAGCTCTCCATCTATAAATATGCACCTTGAATAGGATTGGGATCACTTATGTAGAGATATTGAGCATTTTCATTTGGCTACCACTCCGTTTAGAACTAGTAACCCTACTCCTCTACTTGAAAATTCCATGGCATCAAAGAGAAGTAATAAAACCACAAGATTAATGAAGACAATTATGAAAAATCCTTCAAAGTCGAAAGATATTACAATGTTGCCACTAAGATCTCACATCGTGAGAATCCGTCGATCCTACACTGAGGAAAAACAATGGATAAGGTACTGGAAATAACTATGGGAATGGGGAGTTTAGAATGACAAATGGTTCGAGTCTACACAAAATTTTGTTGCTACAAATATATGCCACTATTTGAGTGCCCCCTTGCTAGACAAATTTGATGGCCTAAAAGACTTGATTACCCTGTACATTGAGAGGAGATACCATAATGGGAAATTATGGTTGGAACAACCCCTAGACATAAATGCCCAAGTGATTGTAGCTGTGACAGGTTCACTAGGAAAAGAAATTGCAGTATTGATCAAGTATAATCCAACACTAGTTGAATAATCCACTAGAACAATGTGAGGAAAGACCTCAAAAGGGCTAGTGATCAACAATATATAGCTTACAAATATGCTTCCATTATTATTTTTGTTTGTTTAACCAACACGGGTTGACCACTAGACATTCGAATCAACATGTAGGAAGCTGTAAAATCTGTCGCCATCGAGGAAAAACTATTTAACTAGGTCGACCACTTGGTTGGGATAGTTGCTCGACCTATGAAAAATACCAAGAAACCAACATGACAATTTGTTACTCGTCACTCCTCATCTAGATGGCGATGTACAAAATCACACCCATCGGCGATCCCTCCTTCACTACATAATTTTTGATATCTTTGTATAATTTTAAAGTCTTTCAAACTTAAGCATGCCCCCAAGGCCTTACAGCCACAAAAATGTGGCTTAAAAATTAGTTTCAAGTCCTCAAGACCGCATGTTCGATATGGAGAGTCCCTCAACAGGTTTGTCGGAGTCTACCTCTGACCGTCCATATACAATTGGAGATCAACAGTGTAACGTACCCATACCCCATAATGCAAATAAATTAAAATTTTTACTTCAAGAACCCTTGTTATTCATCAATACATAGGTCATGGATGCCAACACACACTTCAACCTTCATTCTCAAGCTTATAAACCACTGTAACAGTCATTCCTCCCATGACATATCATTTCTATGACCGAAAACACCTTTTTCGCACTAAACTTGTCCCTTTTTCACTCCGCGTTTCACACTCCACTTTCCACTTTCCGACCTCGAAAATTGGAAATCGAAACTTAATGTGCGAAGGAACCATGTAGACACTCTTCTTCCTTTCGCCTTACATTTTCAGCTTTCCTCCTTCCGCACCTTGGAAATTGGAAATAAGAAACTCAATGTTTGACGGAAATACTCAACTTCTTCTTCCGCCTTTCGCTGTCCGCATTCTGCACTTCGAAAATCAGAAATAAAAAACTTAATGTTCGATGGAAATACTCAACTACTTCTTCCTCATTCCACCATCCACCTTCCCCCTTCCTCCTTCAGCACTTCGGAAATAGGAAATCGGAACCCTAAAGTTTGACAGGAATGCTTAACTGATTCTTCTTCCTTCTGCTTTTCGCACTTTAGAAGTTGAAAGTCAGAAAACTTAAATTTCGACGGAATGCTTAACTGCTTATTCCACCTTCTGCACTTTGGAAGTCTAAAATCAGAAAAACTTAAAGTTCAATGGAATGGTTAACTGCTTCTTTCTCCTTTCATCTCCCACCTTCTGCCTTCCGCACTTCGAAAGTCGGAAGTCAGAAAAATTAAAGTCCGCCAGAATGCTTAACTACTTCTTCCACCTTCTGCCTTCTGCACTTCGAAAGTTGGAAGTAGGAAGTTGGAAAACTCACTTTCTACCTTTTATTCATCTTCCCTTTTTTCCCTCCATCTCCCGCCTTCGATTGTGGATCCCAGGGTGCAGAAACAAAACAATTATGTCTTGTTCAAATCTCCCTTAGGTGGATTCCAAGGGGTGAAAAACACCACATTTCTTCCCTTATCTGTATTTTTTGCCCTGTAACCAAACTAGTATCCTCCATGACCAAAAGCATAAATTCATTGAAACATACAAGGCATATATAGAAGTAAAATGAAGGAACCATAACAAAAGTAAACTTCTACTTAACAATCAATAACCATTCCACATGATCATATTAAATCATAATCAATTACATGGCATAAACAAGCATAGCATAGATACTTATATTGATGATTAAACTGTTCCGCAACTAGCTATGTCAATGCAACATTCCACCCAACCATAGGCCATTTGTGTTCATCAATCTCTCAACACAACTGCCACCCCCGAGCTGGGCATGATTTCCACATAGGACTAGGGAACAACAGACTCACACATAGCCAGACCAAAACACACAGTCAAGCCAACACTCAGTTGGGTTTATCAAATTGTCCATCCTAGCCAACACCAAGTTGGGTTTATCAGGCTGCAGGATTCCAATCTAAACAATGTTGGCTTTCTCAGACTGTTCACAGTCAAGCCAAAAAAAAATTGGGTTTATCAGACTGTTCACAGTCAAGCCAACTTCCAAAATAAGGGCTATCCAAGCTATAGATGGGTTTATCACGCACCCAACCAAGCCATCATTCACAGTGGGTTTCTCAAGTTGTATAGCCAAAGATTGTACATGGACAAACACAACAAGAAACAATCAATCCAATATCCAATTGGGGTTATCAAGCTGTTAAGGCAGTGGAAAGGAAGAATGACTAAGCTAGTAGCTCATTCAAGAGCTAGGGACACTTTCAAAGGGTCTATCTGGTATGGGATCCACATTACCTACATACCCAACACAAGTAAGCATCCCCTTCTCTACTCCACAGTCCCTCGGGCTATGCCTTCCCTTCCAGTGCTCTTCAAGGAATGCAGTGAGGATTTACTAGCCACTCTTACCCTTTCCTGAGGTTCCTCTCCGCACTAGGTTTATCAATCCCATTCCTCTTCCCTTCCACTCCTCAAGCTTGCATACAGTTCAGACCAAAACTAAGGACGCACAACAAAACAACCATAGAGTAACATAGAAAAACAAACTTACGCTCATTATGTGATAGAGGAGACCATTCAACAACAAAAATCAACAAAACAAGGATACCACTGAACTTATGCATGGCTTAGGATCGTAAACAACAATGAAAAACCAAAAACAAAACTTGGTTATGCCAGCAGGATGAACGCACAATGCACATGAACAGAAAAACAACTCTCTTTAGCAGGCTCCATGAACAACGTGAATCCCCCCAATTCTCAACGTGACTCAGGGATGAGGGAACTGACACGCATTCCCACACATGTTTACTTGATCTTAGAATAAAGAACACGACCTCCCAGGCTGCAAACCTATGGACTTGTAGGGTTTCTCAGTCAAGCCATCAAACTACCATGCCTTGCTCTACCCAAGGCATTAACTGCCTCAACCATCTTCTAGAAGAAATTAATGATTGATTACAGAGGACAAAAGGCAGTTGAGGATACATGGGTTTCCCCATTGACATCTGGTCACACCCTATTGGCTTAGGATTTTGACTAACTCCCCTCCCTATCCCTTGCGGAATCATGGCCCCATCTCTTTCACGTTTGTAGTTCCATAGATAACTATGGTATTTTATTAATTTGCATAGTTACATGATATATTAAAATATATACTGTGCTTGACTTAGCACTATCACCATAGGTATCAACCTTGATCACCTATACAAAACACTAGATCAATGGTAGGGCCTTGTCCTTGAGCTCCATGCCATGATATCAATGCAATACATACATCATGCACAATTCAATACCAAGGGGTCAAAACTGGGGTATTACATTCCCCTTCACCTTACGACAACACTGTCCTCAATCCTTTACAAATTGAACAAAAATTCTATATTGGTACTATCACAATGCTCTGCAAAATTGAACAAAAATGGATGTGCCAATTGTTACGGAGAGAAATTCCTATGGCTTGGGGTACCACAACAGATAGCTTGACTCCAGAAATCAATCCATTCCAATATGCAATAGAAATCAAATATTTAACACTAAAGGATCAGACCTCGTACCTTATTCCGGACAGTTGAAGTAGATCCCTGTTGAGCTTTCCAACTTCAGCTTGAATTGATAAATCACTTCCTCAACAACAAGTAAACAAGACAAGAATACTATATATATTGGTGTTTGATATATTCTAGCATATATAATCAACAATGTATAAGCATTTGAAATCATCCATGGATAAAATATTCATTCCCATGGACAAAAGTGCTCCAAGGGACAAAGGGGTGCAGACTCAAGCACAAGTTCTGGCAACAATGGACTATAGTTTCTTTGCTCTCAATTCTCTCATATGCCTTCAATGTACCAAAGAGTTCCTTATATAGATTTTCAAAGGGGTAATGAAATGTCGAATCAGAGCGATCTCAAGGCATATGGAAGGCCAGGAGTCAAGTGAGTTGGATCCATGTCAAGGAAAACTCCAAAAGGATTTGGATTTTGTACACATCTAGATGTACGCGGTTTTAGGGATCAAACCCACGTATATATGCAATTAGGGGTTTAAAAGTCGCATGTATTAATTTTCACATGTTTATAGGGATGGTCAAGGAAACATCAAAGGACAAAAAATGGTCCAAGGGGTCTAAGGAGTCTGCAGAGGGACAAGGGAAGACCCTACAAGTGTGATTCACCTGGAGTGGTAAATTCAGCTATAACAGATACCCCCTAATGTGTAAGGTCAGAGGGGTCATACGATGGCCAAAATACATTATAAGTCCATCCCAGAAGTGGAGTGATGAAGAATCCCAAATGGAATACCAACCACCCAATTAGCATAGTACAATGATACAACTCTGCACATAACTGCAAATACATATAACAGTCCTGGATACATAAGAGTACAATGGCCATGAATAGGCATGATACAAAATATCACATAAGTGGTCATCACCACATACAATATACATAGATCAGAATCTCCATGATGAAGATATACAAAGGACCATGATCTCCATAATGGTTAAAGATATATAATGGATCAAGATCTCCATAATAGATGGAAATGTCTGATATATACTGGAATCAAGTCACGAGCTGAAATCTCATGAACACTGGCATGATCAATGAGGTAGCATATAAGAGATACCACCAATTTGGAAGATCTTCTACATAAACCGCTACAAGTACATGTCCTACTATGTGAATAAAGGTGTCGAGGTCAAACATAGTAGTCCATCGTTTGATTACCAGTCATTGATGTATACCATTAATAGATGTGAGATCACCCACCGATAATGAAAATGGGAATCAAGGTACTAGAGTGCAAACTAACAAGTGTGAATAAATGTGTTGAGGTCGAACACTTGAGAGGATCCATTGATCAGGGGACATTGATGTATTCCCAAAAAATGTCAGTGGCAAGAGAACTTGCCACTGATAACTGCAAGTCTCAAGGCACTAAAAAATGACTCTAGATCCCAATCCCAGAATAAATGATCTGAAGTCGATGGGATGAATTCCGCTGGAAGGAGGGCATTAAGGCATCCCCCATCATCCAACACGAGGTACTCAACAAAGATGTATAGTGTGGAAGGACTTGATCATAAGGTGCACGAACCAGTAACTGTACCGGGAATGGCCGACATGCAAAGTCAAGATAACTGAGGAATGGTCGACTCGATTTTCAACTTCCTTCGAATAAGAGCATAATGGTGATTGGTGACTGAACAGAGGCAACATAGACTCAATATAAAAAACTGGTACATCTTTGCGACACAAGAGGCGTCGACAGAGGCTCCATGGGGACTGGAAGCTTAACCAGTCGGTGGAGATAAACTCAGATAAACGAGTACAGCTCCTAAAGTCAAACTATAAACCCAACCAACGGATGTAATATACAGTGCTTTGTTTGAAGGGGACATGAATCGACAGCTGCCAAAAGATAACATCTTTCCTTGTCTAGCTTTTTGGTTTTTTTATTTTTTTGGACTTTTTCAAATATTTAAAAATCTTGAAAAATAATAAAATTGGTTTATAGTTACAGACTAGGAGGAGACGAGTGCCATAATGGGAAACCAAACTAGTTCCAAGTAGTGGAACATACCTATGCTCAATGCAAGGATACATGTGTAGGATAGCGACACTCGGGGGAAAATCCCCCCCCCCCCCAATAAAAAATAGAGAATCCAGCTACAAAGGATATATATAATGGCTCTGCATGGATAGACATGAGACAAGCTCGAGCTATATGGCTGAAACTCAATGTCAAGGAAGCTGGCGTAAGGCTCAATAAAGCAAGAAAAGCTCATGATAATGCAATTACAACTTGACATAAGGGATTCCTAAGGTAAATAGGCCAGCAATAGATCAAGAGGAGTATGAGGATCTTGCGAAATGTCATGGAAATACTATATAACTGACTCCCTCACTCTAAGGGACAAAACATTAGCATGGGAACCAACTGCAAATAAGGGGTTAACTAGGGTACCCATGTAAGGTCAAGCTCTACCACTCATACCATGCCACTTCTAAAACAACAAGAAGGTTCCGTGACATAATAGAGTGGGTTCGTAACTAAGGCTATAATGAAACGGTCATAAGTTTATGCAAAATGAAAATAGTGATGAAACCTAACCTATATGCCAGTTTAGACATGATACCTGAAATCGGCATGAACGGGTCAATCCAACACTTGAAACGACACTCAAAAAGGTCTCCTACATCATAAATTAGTCCAAAAATGGTTCAAAAGGATTAGAAATGGTCCAAACTATAGGAAAGGGGGTAAAAATTTTCAAAAATTTGAAAAATTTCTATAAATAGTAAAAAATTCAAAACATTATAAAACATTTGAAATTTTTACCCATTTGAGCTCAGAACTTCAACAACGAATTCCAAGAGATCCAGCCAACGGAATCCACTATTGTTTTTTCTAGGTACTTACCCATGCTCCACTCTTTCATTTTGATGCAATTTTTGTCAAATTCCATGGTGTTTTTGGATTTCTAGGCCATTCTAAAATAGGCGCTGCCGCCCACGCAAAAATCGAGGGTTTTTTCATGTATAGGGCTGGATATATGTAGAAAATGCCCTCACAGTCGCATACATACACGGCTGTTTGGAAAATAGTCACATATGCGACCACGCTTAAGGTTTTTCAAGTGTTCTAATGGGAAAAATTCAATTTTTTTGTGCAAGATGGTCCTAGAATGGAGAGAACATGAACATGGTGATGTAGAAGAGGTAGTAAGGGCCGATCTAATGGCTCAACAAGCGTTACATGCATGTGGGATCTACAAATTTTGGTGTCTTGGTGGCTTAAGGGCCAAACCAGGACTATTGCAGACGTTGGTGGAATACTGGGATCTAGACTCAGAGTCGTTCCAGATAGACGGGATGTCCCTCACCATAGAGGTGGAGGACATTTACTTTATTACTTGACTTTCCTGATGGGGGGAAGTAGTGAACCTACATTCTTGCGGGCCCGGAGGTGGCCTGACTATAGATGAGTACATTGTGGTGTACTGATATCCAGACACAGAGAAGGTGGGGAGTCATATCCCAACTAACTCCATATAGGTGTTGGGCCTAAAGGCCATCCTACTGACACTGGGAAGGATAGCAGGCTTGGATTCACTCCACTATGCCTCGCGGCTTCTGATGTTCTATGCAGTGGAGTGCATGAGACCCACGGTATACGATTGGAGCATTGCACTACTAGGCAACATGAGACACCAGCTCAGTGAGTGTAAGATGGGAAAAGTGTGAAACTTCGGTTTCAGCAGCATACTGAGCACATTTTTCTTTGAGCGTGTTCTAGGATTGAGCCCTAGAGTCGACGTTCCTCTACACGGGGTTCGAGATCTGGCCCAACGGCGTTGGGTGGATGTGAAGCACAGACTAGGTGAAGGTAGGGTGTCCAACCCCTATCCAACTGATTTCTTTCTATGGTGGTGATGACAGATAGTTGCCATCGATAACTACCCCTATGTGGGGATAGATTTTCGGGGGGACCCAACATGCCGCTACCACCAGGATCGGCATACGGTGACATAGGTAACGAATCTCGACCCTCTTTTTAAAATTTTTGAGTTATTTAATTTTTTTGTGTTTTCTGATTATATGGAATCAAAAGACATGTTTTTGGGTGACAATACATAGTGACATCTACCATATGCATGCATATGTGGGACCACGGTGGCCTGAAGGCTTCCCTCGTCATAGACGGAGGGGAAGAGGAGACGATATCACAGGTGTGGATGCGGAGCGGATGCTCCAGAGAATTCATACCAACTTTGTGAGGCTGACACACAGAGTTCCCATGGCACAAGTCGAGGACTTTCCTGAGGCCATGCAGCGCCAGGTGGTGGGTGTAACACGAGCATGGGTGCGGTTATTTCGATGTCTAGCTAGAGCCATAGTGACATTCCATGATCACAACCCCCCTCCTCCTCCACAGGCTTAGATACTTGGGAGTGATATATTTTGTATTACCGTGTATTATATTTTGGTGGCTTGAGAGCCCCATTTTTGTATCATGAAACTATGTATTACCACATTTTGGATGTTTATAAAAACTTTTATGATGATCAGTTTATTTATTTACATGTGTAAAAATTTGTGTTTGTGATGAGTTTATTGTGTATGAAACAAATTCCAATCTAACACGTAGTTAGCATATGAGTCAGCAACTTGATTATTAATTCTTGGAATATGTATGTATGTTATATTGTCAAATTTCCATTCTAATAATTTCACACGTAAGAATCTTCTTAATAATGTCAGATCTCTAAGATGGTACAAACCATTAAGCTGTGACACTACTAAATCCGAATCAAGACATACCTCAAGAGAGAGAACGCCATGTAGAATGGAATCCTATAGAAGCTCAATAACGTCACTATATTCAACAACATTGTTTGAAGATGGCCGTAAACATACGCCTCCTGAAGACCATACCTGACCCATAGAAGTATAAATCACCCAAGCAGTAGAGGCTAAGTGTTGAGTGTGACGGCTCACACCATCCGTGAATCCTATGAAGGTGGAAGATTCCATTGACATTTGCCAAAAGAAACGAAAACTAATCACAAACCCGATCACTATAAGAAAAAGACCTAACTATGCAAAACTGTACAATAATATACAATAACCAGCCTTGGCTAAAAATCATGCATAATACTTTTTGAGATAGAGCCCATATCTAGGCTCCCCCAAGGCCATTCCCTCATAATCCAGTAACTCATAAGTGCCCTTCTCTAACACACATTTGACGACATAAGGACCACGCCACATGGGGTTAAACTTTCCTACCCCCAAGGGTTCTTTTGGTTGATCCCACAAAAGGACCAAGTCTCCCTCACTAAACCTCCTTGGTCGGACAGACTTATCGTACTGGACCTTTATGTGACGCTTATTTACTTATAGAGCCACCAAGGCATCTCGACGATGCTCATCAAGTTGCTCAAGGTGGACCAAACTTTCCTCCAATGGTGAAGTGTCCGGTAAGAGCTCTATGGCTAGCTTCAAAGAAGGAATTTCGCACTCAACCGGAAATACCGACTCCACTCCATGTACAAGTTGATATGGAGAAACACCCGTGGCAATATTAGCATCGGTTTTATAAGCCCACAAAGCAGGATATAACATAATGTGCCAATTATTCTTGCTTTGTGTGATGGTTCGTTGGAGAATGGATTTGAGTGATTTGTTCATTACTTCTACCTGTCCATTCGCTTGAAGGTAGTAAGACGAGGAATGCTCTTGTTTGTACCCTAAATTTGATGCCAACTCTTCCATCATACGATTCTGAAAGTGTGAGCCATGGTCAGTGACAAGCTCTTTCGAAATCCCGAACCGAGTAATAATCTGGTTGAATACGAAGTGCGTGGCTGTCTCACCGTTGGATTTAACTGTAGGCATAGCCTTAGCCCATTTCATGAAGTAATAAACAGCCACTATGATATGATGATTCCCCCTAGCTAAATATGGGTTGAAATCCATAAAATCAAGCCCCCACTTAGTGAAGGGACTAGCGGTGATGATGGGATATAACAGGGAAGGTTTCGAGCACATATTATGTGCAAACACCTGGCAAGGGTGGCACCTCTTGACCGCATCAACACAATCCTTAAAGATTGACGGCCAGAAATAACCCACTCTTAAGATTTTTTGGGCTATAGAAAGTCCAGATAGATGACCACCACACGCCCCTTTGTTGCAGTCATTTAGCACTACCTCATCCTCTTCATGAGTTCAACAACGTCATAAAATGGAATCTACCCCATGGTGATACAAATTGTTATCCACTATGAGGTAATTCTTAGACACGTGACGTAATCGTCATCGTTCATCCTGTGAGAGGTGAGTAGGGACCTTCAATGTTTGTAAATATATAATGATATCCCCATACCATGGGTCTAAAGTTGAGATTAAGAAGATGTGCTCATCGATAAACATATCTTCACAAACCGAATCCTCGGCCTCTCTTGGGAAATCCGATATAAGCTCTGCAAAAATTAATGATTTCTTCGATTTTGCCGAGACAAACTCGAGATTGAATTCTTGCAGGATGACAATCCATTTATTATATTTTCCTCCAATCATCCTTCCAGTGAGGATGAATTGAAACGGATTGACATGGGCTACAACCAAGGTCTGGAAAAGGAGAATATAATGTCTCAACCGTTGAACCGCATGTACGGTAGCTAAGGTAAGCTTCTCAACATGAGAATAACGGATCTCCGTGTCAATAAGATTCCAGTTCAGATAGTATATGACATGCTCTTGGAGCTCCTCATCCTCTTGAACCAAAACCATACCAATCGTCTACATGGACGTGACCACATAAAGTAGAAAATCATGGCTATAGTCTAGGGGACTAATCACTGGGGCCGATACTAGGGCTTGCTTGAGCACATCAAAGGAATCTTGGGCTTGCTCATCCCAACAAAAGGTGGTGTCCTTCTTCAAAAGATGCATGAAGCCTCTAGTCAAATTGGCGAAATTGACAACGAATCTCCGTAAGAAGTTTTCCATGCCTTGCAAACATTGAAGATGACGAATATTTTTCGGGGGAGACAACTGAAGTATTGCCTCACCATTCAAAGGCTCGACTCTTATACCCTCTTTAAAAATGATGAATCCTAACAAGTGACCACACTTCACACAAAATATGCAGTTGTGAGGATTTAATCTGACCAAATAATGGCGGCATCTTTCGAATACCAATCTCAAATGATAGGAATGATGCATTATCATACGAGAATGAGCAGCAAGGTCATCCAAAAATACTTCGATAATCGATTTGAGATCATGGAATATCAAGGTCATGGCCCGCTGAAAAGTAGCTCCGGCGTTCTTAAGGCCAAAAGGCATTTTTCGATATGCAAAAGTTCCCCAAGGACAAATAAATGCAGTCTTATGTTGGTCCTCAGGTTTAATTTGTATATGATTATATCCGGAAAAGCCGTCCATAAAGGAAAAAACCTCGCTACCCACACACTCATCCAAAATATGATCAATAAATGGTATGGGGAAATTGTCCTTAGGACAAGCGTGATTCAAATCACGGAAATCAGTACATATGCAGATCACTCCCTGCTTCTTGTCCACTGGAACGGGGTTTGAAACCCACTTTGTCAAGGGAACGGGATAGATAAAACCGACTTTCAATAGTTTCTCTATCTCTATCTTAATCCTAGGTGATTTCCTAGGATTCACCGCACGCAAGCGTTGTCGAACAGGCTTAGTGTTGGGATAAGTATTAATCTCATGTTCAATAATGCGAGGGTCGATACCTGGCATTTCATCGTAAGACCAAGCAAAGATATCATGAAATTATTTAAACAGCTCGGTGTATTCTTGAATCTCAGCATGGGAAAATTCTGCCCCAATATAGACATTCTCTATCCTGCCAGGATCGTGAGAGATATTGATAGGAATCGTTGGAGATATATTTTCCATGTTTCCATCAACCATCAAACTAGGAGAGCTTAATGGAACCATAGGACTACCAATTCTCTCACTAAGAAACTCCCTAAAGTCTTCATGCTCCAAGCAGTCAAGATCGGTAAGAAAGTAAGATCTATGATGGAGCTCTTCCCATGGTGGCTCAACTCCCGACATGGACTCAATAATCTCTTCGTCTAAAGGAAAAACACTATCAAGGCAGTCATGTACGTGAGAAGACTATACTGCCCATGCAGGCAATACATAAGGGTCCTCCTCCTCTGGCCATGAAAAGGAGGGACTAGGCTTTGCAACACACTCAAGATTAGCTTGATAAGCTACCATAGTTGTAGGCAATGACACGTTCGTCACAATGGGCTCACTCGAAGTATTCGGTGTAGGAAGAATCCAAGGATCTTTCATATGATTCGTGTGAAAAGACACCAATCTTATAGATGTCGAAGTCTCACCGGAACTAGACCCTATCATAAGGATAGGTGCAGGACAACTAAAAATTCCCATGAGGGATGGATACATGCCCACACCCACACTCCTAGTTGCCGGCTAAGAGTGCTCTACGATCGGGATCGAAGTTCCCAAAGATGCGGTAACTGATAGATTCTTGAATGACATTTGATCAATTGTAACTATCTTCCCATTAAATGGAAAGCATACAACGCGAAATAGGGAATAAGCTACGGCTTGCATACTGTACATCCAATTCCTACCCAGTAAGAGATTGTAGTCAAGGGGTGCATCAACCACCTCGACCTCTATCACAACGGTCTTCCCTCCCAAACAGACCTTAAGGGAAGGAAGGATCCCGTGCGGCCTAAATGATCTCCCATAAAACACAGTTAACATGGTCACGGATTTAGACAACTCAGGGGAACCTAAACCCTTCCAACATGATAAAGACATCACAGAAGCATCATTGCCTTCATCAATCACAGTGCGCTTGATAGTCATGTTAAGACATTCTACGTGAATCAAAAGAGACACATAGTAAGGCAAGCAAGGCTGAAGTCCTGTGGTTTCAAATTTAATCACGAAGGAAGAATTATCATAATTCACACCAAGGGTAGAAAGCAAATCCTTCTTTTGCGAAGGACAACTCTAAAGTACTTCTAGTGTAGACATCGCACAAGGAGTGTGGCCCAAATCCTCAACAACGAAATAGTTCTGGGCGGCTCGGGCATTAGGATTGAGCTCCGAACGCTTAAGGACTCCCTTAGGAATGTGAGATGCAACTTCAGGTTTATCCACAGATTTTTCAATACGTAAAGGAGTCCCTGGTGGATCAGGTTCCTTTCCTGGGTTGGGTTGTGACGACCCATAGTCCTTCATACGGGTCACAACTTTCGCCGCATGTACCATGTTAATGCAACCATGACCACTACCCTTCGGCGGATCTTGATCACCACTAGACTAATCATGGGTCCTCGATTTCATATTTTTATTGTGAGGTAAAGGGTTACTCTGCAAAGCTGGGCCCTGTGCTAAGAATCTTGAGGCTTCATCGATACAAGGGCACAAGTAAGTGAGGTGATCTTCCTTACACAACTTGCAAGGAAATTTAACCTTACATTTAGCTTGCTTGTCCCCCCAGCATTACGAGAGTTCTTATGATTATTATTAGCATTTTGATTCCTATTCCCACCCTTATGATTGTTCTTACCATTCTTTTTATTCCGTCCGGGCTGCTGGTTACCCTTCTGGTCCGACGATTGCACCGAAAGCACACTCACCATTTGGGCAGGTTGAGACGAAGCCGTGGCTTGTCCCGAAGCAAATTGGTTGATTGACAATTGAATGACTTGTTTTGCAACTTAATCCATAGGTTTAGCACTCACACAACCAACAATGCCATCGGCATGTGGTCCAGGTTTAACTTTGGGGTCGAAACTAGAATGCGGAGCATTGGGAATGATCTCATATAACAAACTGAATTGAGCATAAATCAAATCCAGTTCCTCCACCCTAAAAATGGCTTATTCCTCATTTTGCACTCTGGATGTAGAAACATCCTTCGCTATATACAACAATAATGACTTAAGGAATCATTCAAGGAGGAATTCTGGCGGTATAAAGGCTTTAATCTACCTCTTTCGTCTACACCACTCTTGGATATGATCTGAGATATGTGTGGCTTTATCCTGCCGAAATGTCGATAAGATTTCAATACCAATGTCATAACGCACTGGTAGCTGGAAGTGGTTAAGAAAAGTTATCGCTAGGTCATCAAACAAAGCGAATGCCCCCCTAGGTAGCTCTATATACCATTTTGTGGCAGGCCCTATAAGGGTGCATTGAAACAGCCTTAAACGGATTGAGTCCTGATGTAAGGAATTCGAAGAGCACCATAGGTGAAAGGTAGTAACATGTTCTCTCGGATCCTCTCTCGGTTTTCCATCGAATTTGGGTATGTTTGAGGGAAGCTTAGTAGGGACAGCCGGCCAAGTCGGTTCATGAGCTACATGATCATTCATCAATCTCGACAAGTCAGGAAGATTCAGCGTTGCGAGGAAAGGGAGCCTAAGATGATTAGTTCGATGGACCACTCCCTGATAGTTCTGATTCACATAGGTCTGGTTACCATAACCACCATGGCCTTGGCCATAGTGCCCTCCTCCCGTTTGACCCATATAGGGTGGCATGGAAGCACCATAGTGTGGTGTACCTTGACTATTTGGAGCTACAAAGCCATAATTTGGAGAGTAATCGGGTTGTTGATACCCACACCCATAAGGTGAGGAACCCTATCCATACTGCGTCCCATAATAGGGTCCATAAGTCATCGCATGAGAGGTCCCATGGGACACTCTGTAAGTAGGAATATACATTCCGGAAGTAGGAATATACGCTCCAGAAGCAGTAATATGACCTCTAGAAGTATGAAAAATGACCACCTGAAACAACGGGCGGTACTTGAACTCGAGACACAACTGGTCGAGTAACCATAGCACGGACATGACTCGTAGCAGCGTTCCGGCCCGAAGGACCACGTGAATGAGGTGGAGGGTGAACATTCAAAGAAATAGGGACAGAGGATGAAGGGATGTGTGTAATTATGTATGTGTTATTCCCTATAGTCACTTGTCTCGGATCTGGTATCCTAATAGGATCACTAACTCTAGCCCTAGGAGGAATATGTGATGTTGTTTCCACCACCGAGATGGAAGGTGCAATGTGACTTTTGCTCCCAAACCTCTCCGCATGGTAAGAAATGAGAGTGCCCCCAGGCATAGTGTTAGGATCAAACTTAGACTCGACATGGAATGCCAAATCATGTGTGGGAGAACCAGACATACCATAACTACCATAACTAGTGCTCGTGTGTTCAAAATGAGTCTCATCATCTTCCGGCATTCCATACCAGCGATGCGTCAATGGGGGATTGACACTAGAGTAAGTACATCTATCATGAAAAGTACCCATCTTAAAAATTACAGGACCTAAATCAGTCAAATCAGGTGAAGGATCATAGTTAGGAGTAAACTCCCCATCTTCCACTTGAATGGGAGAAGGTGGTTTAGGAATACCTTCTACATGGTCTCCCATTGTGTGTGAATCACTGTGCAAAGTAGTCCACCTAGACTGTCTATTTCTCTCTCCAAAAAGAGGAGGGGTGTAGAAGGTGGAAATCTTGCTAAATGACGAGAACGGCGCTACGTCAGACCCGAATCCACAATGACTCAAAAAGAATAAAAGACTCTCTATCTACACAAACCCTAGGCAAGCTAACGTGCACAGAGCAATCACCAAGAAAATCTAAAGCCAACCACAAGCAATCAAGGGTAGTATAAGTGAGATCCTAAATGAAGTAGGTATGTCTTGCCTAGGAGAGGCTTGAGACTCCCATACACAACAAGCAGAGGTATGTAACCAATTATTGTGGCCCTCAGTTTCAATGCGTAAAGCGACTGTGTTGTCCGACCCCAACCTGGCCAAGACACCTGTAGAATAACCCATGCAAAGTACCCCCTCGATATCATAGGTAAGGCCACTAAGGTCACCTCAATATAATCAATGCTCAGGCGGACAGTCATAGGCGGGATTGACCGTATGGGCAGGGTAGCAAAGCCTAAAACTCTCAAAAGAGCCCCCAGATACAAATACAATCCTGGAAATATCTCCAATGCTACTCAGTTATGACTAGGGGTCATCCCAATCAATAACCACACACATTGCCTCGTGCTTAAATCCCTTTTGAGAGGAGGATCTTGAGAAACACTGGTTATAGCAAGGAATTTCACACACTCACCTGGACAGACACATACATGTTGTTGTTTAGTGGTCTTGGAGAATTTACTCACAATGAATTATTCCAAGACCCTAAAACCTAATGTTATTGGTGAACCCTATCAAATAAAATAGTGTAGTTCATTTTAATTAAGCGTTGATTTTAATTGGCTTTATTACTCACAAGAGGTATATGGCCGTGCAACTAATGGCGTTATGACACAACATGAAGCAAAACGCACACCTAACAATCAATGCAAATGCATTATGTCCATGAAAAACAGGGTATGCTACTACGTGAAATGCACAATTTTCTTCAAATGATAAATGCAAGCTTTCCTATATGAAATCCTGACTAATACTCGAAAGCAAATCTAGTGCAAGTACTATGCAAAATGCAAGATGCAATGCATGATGATAAGCAAATATTTTGGATTTTTTGAAATAAAAATGAGATATAAAAGCAAAAAAATGGCTCTACAACCCCAGACTCTGCAAGCACACTTAAGCAGCACTCAATAAAAGCACTAAGGTAAAATAAATCTAATGCATTAATCCCAAAACAAAAAATCTAAAATGCAATGACAAGAACATTCTTCAAAAAAGAAATTTACCCTAAAAAAAACCGTCTTTGGTCAGAAATAGAGGTGTATACAGACTCTAGCAGTATCAAAGGAGACTCAGCAATCATCAAAATTCACCCAGCAACCATCCAGATTCCTCTAGAAGGAAAAAATAAGGGCATACGCAACTGTTCACAGTAAACCTATGTGTGTACGCGGAAATAGCAGTGAAACCCGTGTATATACGCGACTGTGAGTTAAAAACTCACGTACAGGAAGAAAGGTGCATAAAAATAAAGGCAAACAGACAAGCTGAGACAAAATTCACACCAATTAGACACTACCAGGTAAACATGCCCCCAGACCCGACACAGAAACAAGAGAAAAAGAGCAATTCAAAGTCATTGAATGTCGATAGAAAACCCCCAAAGGACAACTACTAGGAACTCCCCAGTGGAGTTTGCAATTCTATTACGGAGAGAAATTCCTATGGCTTGGGGTACCACAACAGACAACTTGACTCCAGAAATCAATCCTTTCCAATATGCAATAGAAATCAAATATCTAACGCAAAAGGATCAGACCTTATACTTTATTCCGAACGGTTGAAGTAGATCCCCATTGAGCTTTCCAACTTCAGCTTGAATTGATAAATCACTTCCTCAACAACAAGTAAACAAGACAAGCATACTATATATATTGGTGTTAGATCTATTCTAGCATATATAATCAACAATGTATAAGCATTTGAAATCATCCATGGATAAAATATTCATTCAAACATACATTATTAGACAAGAAAAGATATTTCTATTAATATAAAATTAGAGATTACAATGGATACAACCTTTGTCATCACATCTGCGAATCGAAGAAACTGAATCCCCCACTTGGGTCTCCACCACCTCAATCCTCCATCTCTCGATAGCAAGCTCACAAGAAAAAGACAAGCTTGGGAAGAACACAATAGTGCTCCAAGGGACAAAGGGATGCAGACTCAAGCACGAGTTCTGGCAACAATGGACTATAGTTTCTTTGATGTCAATTCTCTCATATGCCTTCAATGTACCAAAGAGTTCCTTATATATCTTTTCAAACGGGTAATGAAAGGTCAACTTCGAGCAATCTCAAGGAATATGGAAGGCTAGGAGTCAAGTGAGTCGGATCCATGTCAAGGAAAACTCCAAAAGGATTTGGATTTTGCACACATCCTGATGTACATGGTTTTAGGGATCAAACCCGCGTATATATGCGAATAGGGGTTTAAAAGTCGCGTGTATTAATTTTCACATGGTTATAGGGACGGTCAAGGAAACATCAAAGGACAAAAGATGGTCCAAGGGGTCTAAGGAGTCTGCAGAGGGACAGGGGAAGGCCATACAAGTGTGATTCACCTGGAGTGGTAAATCAGTTATATCACCAATCACATGGCATCCTCTAGCTCTCATGTAGCCTCTTCATGACTGTAGTGCTCTCATTGCACTTAAACTTGTCCTATGGCTCGATTCTGGAGCATGGTGACCTTCTTATCGAGGATGCGCAATGTCTCATTTCAGAACTCTCCCTCGGGTTCCACCTGAATCACATCCCAATCAATCACATGGTTAGGATCATGTACATATTTCTTAAGCAAAGAAACATGAAAAAAATTATGAGCCCTAGTTCTAGCAGGAAATGCAAGTCTATATGCAACTGGCCCTAATCTTTCAAGTACTTCAAATGACCCGTAGTATCTAGGTGACAACTTGGCACAACTTCCAAGATTCAAAGAACTCTTATTTTCCCTCACCCTGAGGTAAACATGATCCCCAACTCTGAACTCTCTATGCACCCTATGCTTATCTACATAGCCTTTTTGTCTGTCCTGGGATGCTTTCATATTCTGCCTTATCTTTGCAACCTCCTGCTCCATCTTCTTTAGCAATTATGGACCAAGTACAATCCTGTTCACTGGATTATCGATTATCCCATGTCACAGGTGTCCTACACCTTCTTCCATACAAATCTTCATAAAGACTCATCCCCAAGGATGCTTGTTGTCCATTATTATAAGCAAACTCTACCAAGTGTAGGTAATCCCTCCTCTTTGATGGTTTTTCCATCACATACATGCGAAGCATGTCTTCAAGCACTTGATTCACTCTCTCTGTCTGACCATCAGTCTAAGGATGGTAGGCAGTGTTGAAGTTCAACTTTGTACCCGAATCTTTAAACAAACCCTTCCAAAATTTGGAAGTGAACTTAGGATCCCTGTCAGAAACTATTGCCTTAGGCAATCAATGCAATTTGAAAATATCCTTCATGAAGATTTTTTCAATGTCATCAGTCTTATGTGTGTACTTAACATGAATAAAATGTGTTACCTTTGTCAAATTTTCCACCACAACCATGATGGAATCATGTTGTCTCCAAGTCATTGGAAATCCTGTAATAAAATCCATGGAAACAACTTCCCATTTCCATTCTGGATCTAGAAAAGGTTGCAACAAACCTGTTGGGTGTTGATGCTCAACCTTCACCTGCTCACATTTCATGCACTTTGAAATATACTCAGCAATGTCCTTCTTCATTCTTGGCCAAAGATACTGCTTTCTGGCTGTAGCAATTGTCTTCTGATATCCTCGGTGACCAGAATATGGAGTGTCACATGCCCCAATTTGCAAAACAATTTAATGTTATTGAGGAACATTATGTTATATCTTATGATAAGTTTGTAATTGATGACCAAGTGGGGTCAAGGATAATTAATGTATTTCAGAATATTTTATTAATAAATAAATAAATGATGAGACAACAACTTAGGGAAGCTATTAAAAGAGTGTTAACTGGTCACTTGGTGGAGGAGACTGGGTGGAGAGTATACTGACAAGTGGCAGCATCCTCAAACTAATTCTAACTATTGTAGGTGGCAACTTCCCTATATTTGTGGTCATGATTCCCCAAGAAAGTGGATTGGAGCAGGTGGCTCATTAAGCAAAAACTGACCCAGAAGACCTAGGCATTATTATAAAACTTCCCATTGAAGACAGCTGAGGATGCTCATTTTAGAATTGTGATCATTCAGGGTGAATGAAGTGCACATGAGAAATTCAATGGAGGGGACTTATCGAAGTGAGTTTGAGGGGCTAACTACTGAGAACTGAACTTATGCAACTGTTAGGCTGAAGTTCTTACTACCGTAAGTAGAATTGAATTACTATTGTAATTTGATCAGTCAAGCGATAGAATGTATTAAGGATACATCCTTCACCCAGTACTCTACTAGGAGGACCAGGAAACAGGCTCGGGGGTCCTGAGGAAGTGTAGACTAAGATTTCTCTAAGAGTTGGTTGGGAGGAACAACCTCCTTAAGCCATTGTCACCTCATCATTTGACAGGTTTTTATTTGTTTAGTTTATTTATAATTTATTTAATTTATTTACAGTTTCAGCAAATGTTTACTAGTTTTTCAAAGATATGCATGTGGTTGTTTTGTTAGGGTTTATGCAGAAAAGAGCATGGTTTATTGATAAATTAGTGATTTGTAGATTATGTTTAAAACATTAGTGTTATTGCTAAATGAAAAGTGAATAGAAATAAATTACCACACTGTATTTTTCCATGCCTTGTATAGGCAATACTCTAGCACAACTGGTTGATTAAGTAGATGTGATGATTTATTTATCAACTCTGAATGAAAAATGAAAATGATTACTTTTATAGTTTGTATGTGATTCATTACATAAATTAGCAGTAATTGCTCTATCTACTGTAAGTATATGTATCATCTAATACAGAAAAAAAGAACAAAATATATATTAATTATTAGTAGTCATACTAATCACAAAACTATTATTAATCTTAATATTTATTCTAAACATAATATATAAAGTTAAATAAATAAAAATAGGATCAGTAAAATAAAATATTACTTAGGGTTTTAACCTAGCTATTTCTACTTAGGTCTTAAAATAAATTATTCTAAGTACTTTTATGCATTATGTACTCGAAACAAATGTTTCATTGTAAACCTCAAAGAATTTACATCTAGGGTTTACGAAAGACAAGTTTTATCTTTGCTTACAAACTTGTATAATCTTACTTTTAATACAAAATTTAACAATTGTAAAATTACTGAAAGTAAAGTAGAAAAAACAAAACCAAATTTATTCCTGTAAATTCTATCTTATTACAGAGCTGTAGGGTATTCAAAATAATAACCCTTCTTAGTAAAAAAAGAGTACCAAATTTACTCAATAACACTATAAAAGTTCCAATAATATAATTACTGCAAAACATTTAAATTTTAGGATAACATAAAAATTAAATAACATTGTTAATAATTTAATTAAGAGACAAAATAGAAAGTAGCGTAATGGCTAATAGGCCTTTTATAAATTTTAGTTGAGGCTTAAATCCTATACAAAAACAAATCCTACAATTTCTTTTAAAAATAGAAAACAGTCAACCAAAAATTTATAGTTACTAATAACCCTTGTCTGTTTACAAGTTCCGACTGAGCAAACAGTCTTTTCTTTTCATTAAAAATCACTGAAAAACCTTAAGTAACCAGGTAGAGGTCAAATAACATTGTCACAGCTAAGAGCTGAGTTTTTATTAAAGGTTTAAGCAAAAGGATTACATCGTCCAAGTCGTAAAGAATCTGTCAAGTAAACTCCAGGTAATGGATGCCGTAGCCTTCAACATTCTTGCACATAATACCCTTGAGGGTTTTAATATAAAACAAAAAAACAAGAAGTAATTTAATAGTAAAACCAAAGCTGATTCCTTAACTGGTAGTGAAATATCCTCATCTTCCAACCACCATTACTCTTTGCAGGAGAAAAAACCTCAGTGTAATCCGAGGCTTACTAGGGTCTTGCGAGGCTGAATACTGGAGAGTTGAGTTAGCATCTAGCACTTCAATTTGGGAAAGAAACCTGCACATAAGAACTAAGTATTTAGTTATAGCCTTAACTTCAAATCATATTTTAATTAAAAACCTACTGTAAAACAAAACTATGTATGAGTAGTTACCTGGCAGCGTTCTCTACTGTTATAATTTAATGGGTACACCAGTAATTGAATTGAAGATACAAATAGAAGGAATTCAAGGTAAAAACTGTAATAGTAGAAGAAGAATTCTTCCAACCAGGACCAAGACTCTTAATGCATTGTGTAATTGGGGGCGCTAGTAAATGCAATCCATAGACCTATATTAGAATATCAGTGTAATTCTAGCATCCTAATAATGAGTAAATAGATAGAAGTAAAAGTGGTTTGGGTTATTTATTGAGAAAAACATTGTTTATAAAACCCTAGAACAAGAGTAAATGCGATAGACACCAAACGTTGTTGAATGATCGAAGCATCAAGATGTGAACTTTATTTATTCTATTTAACTCTAGATTACAATTACTGTTGCAGGAATACAAATATTCTTTAGAATTTGATCTTAATCATCCAGATGATTTGATGTCATCTTGATAATATTTGATCATGCAATTTAACCCATGCACATGTAATTTTTTTTAAACATCATTACGGAGTTTAGACAACAAAAATTGAGATCAACATTACCTCTTATGGATACAAGCTGCATTTAAACATTCTAAGTCTAGCATCATAAGCATGCTAGAGAAGTATCTTCTTGGCTTGAATATAAATATTATTTTTACTGGAACATACGCTTACCTGTTAAACCTATAAGGAACCATCAGTCCCACTGTGTTAGCTCAAAGCTAAGTAAGCCCTGATCACACATAAGAAACTTTCCCTACTTGACAAAAGAAATCAACAGTATAACTAGCATTACAAAAATACAAGTTTCTTTTCTACTTTTGGAAGAATTACAACTGCTAAGTCAAAAACAACACTAACACAACTTTTAAGAATAATCCTATAGATTATACAAAATATTATAAATAAGTAACTCTTTTTTTCTCTTACAAACTATTTTATTATCTGCTAACTGTTAGTGGTACTTTAGTGGTGACATTAGACATTTTATGTCACATGAAAACTTTTAAATTTTTACAAATTTTTTGAGTTATTACCTGGATTCTGATGGATTTCATCCATAACAATTCTGCTCAAATCTGCTATATTTGGAATATATTTTTTTTATTAAAGTAAGAATCCCATCTTCTTCCAATTTATATCCTCCATACCTCTTCTCAAGACTTTTCTATTGTAATTTGTCTTTTACCTACACATACCATTCATCTTTAGCAACATGATTAACAATATTCTGTCTCAAATCTGATTGGAAAATTCTAAGAGATGCCAAGTGCATTTCATGCACCTTCCTGCTGAGTGCATCAACCACTTTGTTTTCTTTTCCTTTTATGTGTTTGATTTCAAAATCAAACTCACATAAAAACTGCAGCCATCTAGCTTTCCTAGCATTTAGATTTGGATGATCAAACAAATATTTCAAACCATGGTGGTCTGTCCTTAACTCAAACTTTCTTCCCATTAAGTAATGCCTCAACATCTTGAGAGCATGTACTATGGCTGCAAGTTCTAAGTCATGAGTGGCATAGTTCTTCTCATGATCCTTCAACTTCCTTGACTCATAACATACCATGTGGTTTTCTTTCATAATAACTCCTCCAAGTCCTTGTCCACATTCATCAGAACACACCACAAAATATTTCTCTAGGTTTGCAATTTTCAAAACTGGTGCACTTGTGGGAAGACCCTTCAGCTATTGGAAGCTTTCCTCACACCTTGGTGTCCATCCAAACTTTATCCCCTTCTTTTGCAAATAAGTGATGGAATGTGCAAACTTGGAGAATCCTTCAATAAATCTCTTGTAGTAACCTGCAAGGCCCATAAAAGATCTTACATCTGTCACATTCCTTGGGGTAGTCCAATTCATAATGGCCTCAATCTTTTCAGGGTCCACATATATACCCTCATATGAGATAATGTGACCCAAATAGTGACTCTTATTTTTGTAGTAGTCACACTTGCTTAAATTTGCATACATCTTATGCTCCCTGAGAAATTGCAATGTCAATCTCATATGTTCTTAATGCTCTTCCTCATTCTTAGAATAAATAAGAATGACATCAAGGAAAAAAATAACAATCTTGTCCAAATACCTGTTCAAGACACTGTTCATAAGGCACATAAATGTAGCTGGTGCATTTGTGAGACCAAATCATACCACTACAAACTCATAATGTCCATACCTTGTTTTGAAGGTTGTCTTATGAAAGTCTTCATCCTTGACTCTTACCTGATGGTAACCAGACCTTAAGTCAATCTTTGAAAATACCTTTGCTCCTCTCATTTGGTCAAAGAGGTCATCAATCCTAGGCACAGGATATTTGTTCTTCATGGTGACTTTGTTCAAATGTCTGTAATCAACACACAATATGAGTGTACCATATTTCTTCTTCACAAACAGAACTAGTGGTCCCCAAGGAGACATACTCAGCCTGATGTACTTCTTCTCCAATAACTCTTGCAGTTGCATCTGCAGCTCTAGCATTTCTGGTGTGCTCATCATGTAGGGTGTCTTGGAAACTGGTTCTACTCCTAGCACAAGTTCAATTGTGAAATCAATGTCCATTTTTGGAGGAATCCCTAGAATCTCATCAGGAAAAACATCCCTGAATTCCTGCAAAACATGAAAGTCCTCCAACCTAGGAGCTTCATTCTTTGTTGGCTCCAATACATGGGCTGCATACACTCTGCAACCTTTTTTATAGAAATTCTTCAGTTGCATGGCTGAAATCTTCCTAACGGAAATCACCTTTGGAATTCCTTTCACAACCTTTAGGTTTCCTTCTTCATCCAAGCACTCAAACGTTTTGCTGTAACAATCAAACTTTACTCTGTGTGCTTCCAACCAATCCATTTCAATGAGACCATCATAGGAACCAAGTGGTAGAACATTCAGATCTGCATAAGTGACCAATCCATCCATAACCAATGGACATTTCTCCACCACTTCACTAACCTTTCTCTTAGTCCCAGTGGCTAGCTGAACTAACCATGATTTGCTATGATTTAACTTCTTAAAAGCATAAATCTCAACAAATCTAAGAGTAATATAACTATGAGTAGATCCAGGGTCGATTAAAATAGAAACAGATTGTTCAGCAATCTTATCTGCAGCTTCAACCATGGTTGATTGATAGTCTTCTTGGTGGTCCTCCAAAGCTGCATAAATCCTAGGGATAGTCCTTGCAAATTGACCCACTGTTTCAACTTCTTGAATGTTGTAACATGGAATTACATTCCCATTCTCAAGTGGACAGTACCTGTGCAAATGTGCTCCACATTTCAAACATTGGATAGGTTCCCTGTTTTGTTGTGGATATCCTAGATTTTCTCCCATCACTCTAGCTGGCTTGCTCACGACTTGTGATGGTTGCTTCTACTGATTCCTGAAGTTAGAAGGTTTGAGACCTTTATTCCTTTGGTCATACTTCTCATTTCTCTTATCCTTCCAAGACTTATGGTAATCAAGTTTTCCCTTTCTTTGCTCATAATGATACTTAGCTTTCTTGATGGCCTCTTCTTTTTTTCATCCTTAATGTACTTGACATACCTCAACAGCTACAAGAACTTATTGGCACACTCTTCCATTGTCTGTTGTCCTAATTTCAGCTAATGTAAATCTTTGATCTTTTCATCATAATACCTTTCAAAGAGGTACTTCTGCATGAAGTACTTCTTGAACTGTTTCCAAGTGATCTTCCTTTTACTAATATTCTTTACCTTCCTAAGGTACTCCCACCAAATGGATGCTCTTTCATTCAGGTTGAATATGGAAACACTAGCTTTCATATTTCCTGAATAGTATTGGACTTGGATATATTTCCTCATCTCGAGGAGCCAAGCTTCAGCTTCTTGTCCAGCCTTTATCTCGCCATTGAAGGTAGGGGGTGTTTCCTTTTTAAACTCGTCACGTGAGTTGTTTTTATGATTCCTCTTTCTCTTTTCTCTGTGAGATGAAGGGATTGATCCCCCAGTAGATCCTTCAGAGTTAGAAGACCCACTATAAGACCTCTTCCTTCTTCTGGCACTGCTTTTGCTTCCTTATGGTTTCTCTATACGACGCCAAGATCTCATCCTCCTTTGGATGTCCGTTAAGCTTTGAAACATGGTGGCATTTAGCTGATGTTGCTCTTCTTGAGCTTTAATAAAGCTTCTCATGGTGGCTACAATATCTGACGATGTTTCTTGAAATATCCTTCCATTAGACTCTGTATCATCATTTCCAACTTGGATGTTTTCCCCCATAGCATCTTCCCCGTGCTCATAGGGATTATGTGCATCATACATGTCGTAGGTTCACATGGTTGAGCCAAAAAACCCACTTTTTCAATCTGCACTATGACTCTACAAAATTTTAACACCAACATTTGTTACCTGTATAGTAATTTCAGAACTAAAAACCATTTACTTACTGTCACTTGGCCCATCTAGGCCAAATGTTGCAACCAATGGATTTGATACCACAATGTAACGTCCCCATACCCCATAATGCAGATAAATTAAAAATTTTATTTCAAGAACCCTTGTTCTTCATCAATACACAGGGAATGGACATCAACACACACTTCAACCTTCATTCTCAAGCTTAGAAACTATTGTAACAGTCATTCCTCCCTTGACAGATACTTTCTGCGACCGAAAACACCTTTTCCGCACTGAACCTATCCCTTTCGCACTCCACGTTCCACACTCCGCATTCTTCTTTTCGACATTAGAAATAAGAAATCAGAACTTAATGTGTGAAGGAACCATTTACACACTCTTCTGCCTTCCACCTTCCGTCTTCCGCTTTCCTCCTTCTACACCTCAGAATTCTGAAATTGAAAACTCAATGTTCAACGAAAATACTCAACTACTTCTTCTGCCATCTGACTTCCTCCCTCCGCCTTCCACACTTTGGAAATAAAAAATCAGAAACTTAATGTTCAATGAAAATACTCAACTTCTTCTTCCGCCTTCTACCCTCCTCCTTCCCCCTTTCGAATTTCGCACTTCGGAAATTAGAAATTAGAACCCTAAAGTTTGATGGGAATTCTTAACTGATTATTCTGCCTTCCACCTTTCGCACTTCGAAAGTTAGAAGTTGGAAAACTTAAAGTTCGACAAAATGCTTAACTGCTTATTCTACCTTCCATCTTCTGCCTTTTTCCTTCTATAGTTCAAAAGTCAGAAATCGGAAAAATTAAAGTTTGACGGAATGATTAACTATTTCTTTCTCCTTCCATCTCCCATCTTCCACCTTCCGCACTTCGGAATTCGGAAGTCAGAAGTCGGAAAACTTTAAGTCCAAAAGAATGCTTAACTGCTTCTTCCACCTTTTGTTTGTTGCCTTCCTCCTTCTATACTTCAGAAGTCGAAAGCTAGAAAACTCACTTTCTACCTTGTTTTCAATTGCCCTTTCCACCCTCTGCATTCCACCTTCAACTGTGGATCACAGGGTGCAGAAAGAGAACAATTATGCCTTGTTCAACTTTCCCTTAAGCGGATTCCAAGGGATGAAAAACACCACATTTCTTACCTTAGCTTCATTTTTGGCCCTGTAACCATGCTTCTAGCCTCCATGACCAAAAGTAGAAATGCATTGAAACATACAAGGCATATACATAATTAAAATGGAGGAACCATGAAAGAATTAAACTTCTACTTAAACATCAATAAATGATTCCACATGGTCATATTAACTCATAAGAAAATACATGGAATAAATAAGCATAACAATTAAGATACTTATCTTGATGATTAAACTGTCCCGCAACTAGCTATGTCGTTGCAACGTTCCACCCAACCATAGGCCAGTTGTATTCATCAATCTTTGAACACAACTGCCACCCCCAAGCTAGGCATGATTTCCACATGGGACTAGGGAACAACAGACTCACACATAGCCAGACCAAAGCACACAGTCAAGCCAACACTTAGTTTTGTTTATCATACTATCTAGCCAAGCCAACACCAAGTTGGGTTTTGTCAGGCCACATGATTCCAAGCCAAACAATTTTGGCTTTATCATACTGTTCACAGTCAATCCAACAAACAGTTGGGTTTATCATATTGTTGGAAGTCAATCCAACTTCCAAAATAAGGGCTAGCCAAGCCACCGATGAGTTTATTAGGAACCCATCCAAGCCATCATTCACAGTGGGTTTCTTAGGCTGTCTAACCAAACATTGCACATGGCCAAACACAACACAACATAGCCAAGATAATATCCAATTGGGTTTATCAGGCTGCTAAGGTAGTGGAAAGGTAGAATGAGTAAGCTAGTGGCTCATTCAAGAGCTAGGGGCACTGTCACAGGGTCTATTTGGTCAGGGATCCACATTACCTACATACTCAACACAAGGAAGCATCTCCTTATCTGCTCCATAGTCCCTCGAGCTATGCCTTCCCTTCCAGTGCTCTTCAAGGAATGCAGTGAGGATTTACCAGCCACTCTTACCCTTTCCTGAGGTTTCTCTATACGCTAGGTTTATCAATCCCATTCCTCTTCTCTTCCACTACTCAAGCTTGCATACAGTTCATACCCAAAACTAAGGGTGCACAACACAACAACCATAGAGTAACACAACAAAACAAACTTACGCTCACTCTATGACATAGGACACCATTCAACAACAACACTCATCAAAACAAGGAGACCATTGAACCTCTGCGTGACTGAGGATTTTAAAAAATAGGTGAACAACCCATAAAAAAACCTGGTTCTGCCAACAGGATGAATGCACAATGCACATGAATAGAAAAACAACTCTCTCTAGCAGGATCCATGAAGAGCATGAATCCCCCCAATTTTCAGCGCGACTTAGGGATGAGGGAACCAGCACACATTCCCACACAGGTTTACTTGTTGCAGAAGTAAGAACGTGACCTCCCAGGATGCAAACTTGTAGGATTTCTCGGTCAAGCCATCAAACTTCCATGCCTTTCTCTGCCCAAGGCATTAACTGCCTCAACTGAATTCTGGAAGAAATTAATTATTGAGGACAGAGGACAAAAGATAGCTGAGGATACATGGGTTTCCCCATTGACATCTGGTCACACCCTATTTGATCAGGAGTTTGACTAACTCCCCTCCCTATCCCTTGTGGAATCATTCCCCCATCTCTTTCACGTTTGGAGTTCCATAGTTAGTCGTGGTATTTTATTAATTTGCATAAAATGATATATCAAAATATATACTGTGCTTGAATTAGAATTATCACCATAGGTATCAACCTTGATCACCTATACAAATCACTAGATCAATGGTAAGGCCTTGGCCTTGAGCTCCATGCCATGATCTCAATGCAATGTATACATCATGTACAATTAAATACCAAGGGGTCAAAACCAAGGTATTACAAACTGCACCAAATTATGGTACAGGAAAGGATCCGCTAGAAATGTAGAAAAACTTGAATTCTACCCATCCATCCAAGACATCATTTTGGATATCGGTGCCCAATCACAAACTGTGCAATAGATTCTTGAAGCTCCTTGGAGAGAACTAAGAGAAATAGAATATCCCTTGACCGACGGAGAAAAAGAGGAAGTCTATGAAGTCATCTTATACTTAGATATTTTTGGCCCCATGGCTGAATAAGAAAATATGCACGTTATAATACATGTGCCTAAACCGACGTAACAAATAGAAGTGGAAGACATGACTTGAGAGACTACAAAGGACGATGAACTTCAAGATGACCAGTAGTTAGAGCTTGCCCTTTCCAAAGAAAAATTCGATGTTGTGGAAGAGCATATATACACTAAACAACAAAATTTCAAAGCAAAAGGGCCGCCCAAGAGAAAATGATACTGCAAACAACTACAGAAGAATAAATCTAGGAGCTACACTCATAATCCATGAAAATTACTAAGGATTCTGTTGCAAATTGCATTACAATATACTAGCAAATTGACTGAGTCCTCACCAGTCAAGAAGATACTATATAGGTTAAGTCGACTCCATCTAAAAATTCAAAAACTCACATATAGTCACATGGGAAAGATCATCATATTCATTTCCCTAAAAACTCATCGCACATGTCCTCAAAACCCATTCAGGAGCACTGATCAACCATTTCTAAGACCCTACATAATCCCAAATTCCAATTATTTGTCGCTAATTTTCCTAACCTTTTACCTAGTTGGAAATCCATAGTGACAATGCACAGGGTTTAGGAAGTGACTATTTATACTGATATTCCATCTCTTCCACCACTCATAATTGGCATTTTAAAACAGTCAGATGCTCTCCCCTTGTTAAGTAGGATTGTATAGTCTCTGAGTTTTGTAGCTTCACATTCTTCAATTGGTTCCTCAATGCCATATTTTGATTGATGTTCTTTCCTTTGAACATCTTTGTGAAAGCATCAAATACTTCCTTCGGTGTCTTAAAAGATGACACATGGGGGATGAGATGATCCTTAATAGAATGTGCAAGGATTCTCTTGGACTTAACCAATTTCTTCTTATGAGTATCCTCAGCCTCATATTCCTCTAGATATGAAATTTATTAACTGATGTACTGATCCAAATTATTTTCTTCAAGGATCAAGGAGATTATGTACTTCAATGCATAGAAGTTATCAGCTACTCCATGCTTGTCCTCAAGCGAAGTATGATGAGTTATTTTCAAATGAGAACCTCAAATGGAAAAACAAAGATTTAGATCTTACCGATTTGAGGTGTCTGAGCTGGTTCTGTAGATGGATGACCTATGGTTTGTTAGAGAAACCCTCATTTTCCAAACTTGGAATTTGACAATTCTATTTGTACAAAAAGATGTGCCTCCTTGAGGCAAGTTTCTTAGCTAGGTCCTTTTTTGAAGAATGAGGTGGGAAGCCTCTGAAACTTGATTCCCTAGTTTCTTCCTGTAGTGTCCACAATAAAATATTGAAACTTTTCCAAATTTTGAAATGCTTCAACCAAAATATGTGGCCTTCTATGGCGAGTTATCCTATCCCTCTTTTCTTGATGATCTGTGGAGAGAAGACCTTGAACTAGGAAGCCCTAGTTTTTGTTGTTGCACAGTGCCTTCTTTTAGAGAGGCTCTGATACCATGTTAGTTTTTATAACCTAATTGGCTTGATTAGGATCTTTATCTAAAATAATAACAAGCATGACAAGATACACAAGATATAGCATATACACAAGACACAAATATTTTCACCAGGGAAACCATAAACGAGAAAACCCCGCAAACTTCCTCAGAATAGTTCTGTCACTAAGACAATATCACAAGATGGAAAAATCCAATAAGAACAAGTCTTCTTTAACATTCTCTCTCTCCTCATGCGAACATGAGTGAGTGTGAGTGTGTATATATGAGGTAGGGTGCCTCCCTATTTATACCCATCAAGTGACTAATTGCCCAACTTGACTGGGTCGATCTCTAACCCTAGCATGGCCGAATCCTCCTAGAGAGACTCCAAAAGTACATTACATAATATTATACTGGAGACTATTTCCTTGACTTACAATAGATGTTGTACCTCAAGGACCATGTACAATAATTACAAATTGAAATGAGGGAAACACATCTCTGATGGGAGTACAACAACATACAACGATAATATACATTAAAATATCTTCCGAAGTTACAAATACAAAAACACCAAGCACAACTTGACTTCAAAATCATTGGCCTTCAAGATGGCATGACACCATTTCTAGCTTTAGTTGGTCAACCATGGGGCAAAAAAATGAAATTTTCTATCTCACTTGAAAAGGGTTGAATCAAGATTAAAGGTGATGGAAAAAAACTCATTATTTCTATTTATCCACCACAGGAAAAGACATGGGAAGTACTAGATGACCAAGAGGGACATATAAGAAGATTATATCAAATAATTGGTAATAATGAAGACACTATGTAACCAAAATATTATGGATACATTCATTTGGGATATCCCCTGTAAGTCGGCTATAATTCCAAGATCAACTTATACCACTAGAAGATAGAAAATTATGAAATGCATGTGGGATATTATTGTTCAATACAAGACATTCCCCGTCGGGAAGAGAAAAGACAAGACATTATCCGACGCTTGCACTAACAAACATTGAATATATATTGTTTGGCAACCTCCATCATATAAAGAACGTGATTCTCTTGTCCTACACATTGAATAAGTACCTCGCAATGTCATAGAACAAGGAATATTGCAAAGTTTGGTAGAATCCTTCATTGGGAAAGTGGTGAGATGATGGGAGACACATTAGTCATGAATGCACACATGGACGAATTCCTTGATTTATTTTATTGAAAGGCTTGGTGGGAAGAAGCTGACGAAAAAATCATAGATTCCAAGATGAGAAATGGTGGCGGAATTTATTCCCTGCCACACTAGAAGATATCCCAAAGAAATGGTATAAGATGGAGGAAGCGAGGGGTGGAAATTTTACTTCGTAGGAGATAAAAGAAAATTTTATAAAATACTTCCCGTTCTCCCCAGTGGAATAACATATTAAGGAGTCAATTGAAGAAATCAAGAATTTTATAGAGACAAAAAATAACAACAAATTAACCAAGGTTCAATGACCTGATCCAAATCGTAATAATATTTCGACCAAGGAAGTTCAATTCTCAACACAACTAAAATTGGAAAATGACGCAACTATCGGAAAAAGCTTCCACTAGAATTCATACCACCCGTCGTCCAAAAAACCTATAAAATCCATAATGAAAATGGCCACAAAAGAGAAAATTGACCCAAAAAAACTCACAAAAAAAATAATTCCCTCCTACCTTTACTAAATTAAATAAGGATACTACACGATCAATGAAGCAAGATCACCTGAATGGATGGACGTGAAGATCAAAATCAAAGAAGTCGACATATCAAATGATGAACGACCAAAAATGGAAAGGATTGGGGATTATTGGACTGAATGATAGACAATCAATATTGTAGAAATAGTAGCTCTAATGCTATGAAGAAATAGATCCTTGATGCTAAGAAGAAGCACATGATGTAGATCTAGGTACAAGATAATTCTCACAAGCATGTAGAAGGAAAATAGAGAGAAAAATAAAGAGACTAAATACAAGTTTGAAGTGATCCAATATATTTCTAAGTATTATTGATCAAATGAATTGATGATTATTACAATAGTAACACATCCTTATAAAGGAAAATTGAGTTTTTAGAAGACAAATCATTATAGATCATAAATTAGGCTTACTAAATATGATAAACCCCCATAGGTGGCTAAAGAACTTTTAAACTCTGTTAAGGACCTCACGAATTAGATAAAGCATGGGTGAGTTTTCACGAGTGATGGAAAAACATGCTAATCCTAGAATCTGGAGAGAAAATCATGGAGGATGGGTAGGCAACAAAAGATAGTTTTTTCCTAGTTGACTAGATTTACTATTATCCACTGAAAAGATGGAATATCGCAAGATAAAGATAGAATTTGTAGGAAGGTGCAGTTACTAATTCCAGAAAATAATAAAGTGGAAAATATCTAACCAGAATCAGGATAAAGGTGCTCATGGGGTATATATGGAAAGTGTTTACCAAGTGGTGCAAGTGGATGCCAATTATCTAGGCTAGTAGGTAGGAAATTAATCAATAATGATTAAATATTGTTATCCTAAGTATGGAGTGGATTTATAATATCCCAATACCCCCTTTAATTTTGACTTTATGATGTAGTTATATGAAATAATCATAAGTATAGATGCATATAGGGCCCAACAACAAGGATATGGTCACAATTTACAATTATTCATGTCCAAAAAAGTGAGGAAAGAGAAAAAACCACATGGGGAAAATCCTCCCTCAAGAAAGGAAAAGGAACGATATTTGAACAACATGTATCTAATTAATTTTTTATATTCAATTGAGTGATCTGAATGAACTACTTTTGGTTAAATACTTTGATGAATAATTTGTGAACTCCATGAGCATGCGCTAGAGTGTAGAATCTGCAAGAAAGAAGAGGAGAGACTCCTTGTAGCTCATCATATGATGAAGTAGGAGAATTATCAGAATTGTTATTTCTTCTCACAAAATATAATTTGAAAAAAAAATATGAAAAGAAAAAGATATCTATGCATACTCCTTCCCAAAGAGTACAAAAATTAATACAATCAGTTACACAATCAGTTCCTTGTGTAACTGCAAAATGGTGATGTGGATCACATATATTTCTTCCAAAATGATGTGGAACCTTCCAAAATATGAAATGAGGCTGAAAATACTCTTATATATCATAAATATTATCATATGGAACAACAAATACCAAAGGTTTAGTGCCTTAATGGGGATATAGGGCTATAATAAGAAAAGGTTGAGCAATTGGGAAAAACTTATGAGTGTAAAAATATGAATGATGAATGGACTTGAGATATGAAATATAAGTGTTTACAACAGATACAAACATGTGAAATATAATTCCAATGGTGACTAAGGTCATGGATAACCAACCAGTGAAAAATATGCAAGAATTAAAACCATTTCATATAAGTTGCACTGCATAGGAAACCAACGAGGAATCGACTAGTGAACTTGGAGTTTGTATAGTATTAGGAGTATCCATAGGTATGGTATATGGTATGGATGATTTCATAACATGTATATCATCCTGCCAATATTATTCTAAATCGAAATTAGAACTATTTAAATGGAGCAAGGAAGAATTTCTTAAAGACAAGATCTAGTGAAAATCACAAGTATTGGGAGATAAATCTAGGAGACTAATAGGTGGATTATTCAAGAAATAAAATGATAATTATGATTATAATATAACATAAAATGAATCTATATAAGAGATACTATAAAATTATTTAACTTTGGAACTCAAGGAATAGTTTATATCACCTTGGAACCACACACTATGGCGATGTTCTGAGGATTCAATAGGCTTCTCTAGCTCATCTGGAACTACAATGTTATGCTTCTCAGTTTGAAATCCCTTGATGTAATAAGAACACTTGGATGTGCTCCCTTTATTCTTGAATTTCTTCATTTAACCTTCATCAGTAGGCTTCGGACTTTTATCTTCATTATCTGACTTTGGCTTCTTCTCTTTCACAATTTGCTTCTCTTTTGATCTTGCATTCTTAATTCCTTGAACTAAAGAGCATCATCCTTTCCCTTGGAAGATCTAAGATCACCCATATGGATAAATATATCTATATAATTTGTCATTGAATCAAATAATTTACTCAAATAAGGAATTTCCAATTAGAAATAGCAATCCTACCAGCATAAAAAGTAGACACAAAAACTGAGTATTCAGGACCCAATTTTGATAGAATGGAAATAATCAATTGATCATCCTTCTTCTCATCCCACATTTATTGATAAATATAACGAGCGACTTGAATTTGTTGAATAAACCCTCAATAGAATAGAAACTTCTTAGACTCAATGAGAATAACTCATTCTCCAACTGATGTGTTCTTATCTCATCTTGTACTCCAAAGAGAGACTCAAGTTTGGTCCATACTTGGTTTGGAATGGTCAAACCATATATATGAAAGAGTAGATTGGGAGAAATATAGAGGCAAAGAAATCCATAGTATTCATTCAACCTATTATGCTACTGAGATTTCTCAACAATATCATTGGGATCATTCTCTAGAGCTAGACTAACTCTGCATAGTCCCTTACTGCACAAAAGAATTCTAATTTTGGCTTTCCATTCATGATAGTTGAAGGGATTCAGGATCATAGCTAAACATGAATCTATGATAAGAAGTTAATGGATATACTCTCCACAACTTGCATAAATAAAAACTAGGAGAAAATTTTGTAAGCTTAATTCAAGCTCTTCTTCAGAGAAGGATAGGAGACTGGATGCGCTTTAATGTAGAGAACTGATAGCTCCTAAAGTTTGTAGAACTTAATCAACCTTGCACTTTGAACTTGACAACTTATGGCTCTGATACCATGTATAAATAACAACTCTATTTCCATGAATAAACAAATCCCTGATGCTAAGAAGAAGCATAGGATGTAGATCTAGCTACAAGATCATTCTCACAAGCATGCACAAGGAAAATAAAGAGAAGAATAAAGAGACTGAATACAAAAGAAGTGATCAATTATATTTCTAATTATTATTGATTAAATGAATTGATGATTATTAAAATAGTAATACATCCTTATGCAGGAAAATTGAGTTTCTAGAAGACGAATCATGCTAGCTCATAAATCAGGATTACTAAATATGATAAACCCCCATATGTGGATAAATCACTTTCCAACTCTATCAAGGACCTCACGAATTAGCTAAAGCATGAGTGAGTTGTCATGAGTGATGGAAAAACATGCTAATATTGTCATTTGGAGAGGAAATCATGGAGGATGGGTTGGAAACAAAATATAATAGTTTCCTAGTTGACTAGATTTACCTTATCAACTAAAAATATGGAATAAAGACACAATCTACAGGAATGCACAGTTACTAATTCTGGTAGTCAATAAAGTGGGAAGGATCTAACCAAAATTAGGATAAAGGAACTCCTAGGGTATATATGGAAAGTGTTGGCCAAGTAGTGCAAGCGAATGCCAACTATATAGGCTAGTAGGTAGGTGTTAGAGCATCATACCACCTAGTACCATGGTCATATACACCTAGGACACATTTTCATTTTTTTTGTAGTTTTTTCATATGGTCCAAACCTTGCTTATGCTGGTCAAGCAATGTATTTTGGTTTTTTGGACTCATTAATGCACCTAGGTGCCCATATTTTATAATTATGGAGACACATGTGAACTCATTTTTTACTATTCAGTCCTTGGTGTGCTCCCACTACTTAATACATGGAATCTGGTTGAACAAAGGCATCCATGCATTGTATTTGAGTGTTTTTTACTATTTTGGACCATTTATTGTTTCTTAGAGTCACTCCCACCCACCCATGCAGTCCAGCATTCATAATCTACCCTCATTTATGTCCTAGCATGCTTCAACCATGTTCACATGGTCATTCGTGACCGTTTGAGGTGGTTTGGGATCTCATTGGTCCAACTAGGGAGGTTTGAGGTCCAATCTAAGTCTGCCACATGTATGCATATAATTTGAATCCAAAGGATAACTATTTTCTCCTATTGTACTATAAACATGTTCTAGACATATTTACATGTCAGACAGTAATATAAAATTTAGATATTGGCACTATTCATATGTGTTATTTTTTCCCTTTTCACTGTTTTCTGCATGGTTTGTGAATTTTCTGAGTTGCGAGGATTCCCTTAGCTCCTAGATCTTGTTGTGAATCATATTTCACATGGTATCAGAGATATTTGGAGCTACAAATCGAATTCATAAATTTTGAGCTTCTATCTAGGGTCTCTTCCAGAAAAATTCGAGTGTTTGCATCGCAGGTAGTTCCATTGTCTTTGTCACTCAGTGTGCAAGAAGAAATGGAGAAGATTCATGCCTTTCTTACCCCATTCAATTATTTTGAATGGAATGCAAAAATGGTGATCTAGCTGAGGTCGAAAGGAATCTATAGTCACCATGGTGACAGAGAACGAGCCCAACTTTGCTGTGGAAAATTTGAAGTACTTCAACAGGTTGGATGATGCATTCAAGATGATTTTTCTCAATATTTCAAGGTTTCTTCTCTTCCATGTTGATAGGATTTTACAACACCGAATTAAATATCTCTCAATATCAAGTCACCATTTGGGAAGAATGATGAGATGAGAGGACACCAACTTGAAAATGAGTTTATCTCATTGAGCCCAACTCACTTTGAGACGATCCAGGATTTCTTCAAAAAGTTGAAATCGTTGGTGATTCAGTTGAAACAATGTGGCATTGAGAAGAGAGAGGATACTATTATCTTTCCATTCTTTCAAATCTAGGCCCTGAGTATTCCGTGTTTATCTCCACATTCCACTTAGGCAAGCAGACAATTCAAAATTGGAGAATGCCTTCACTGACATACTTCATGGAGTCTTTGACTCAGGAATAAGACAAATTGGTGCAAATGGGTACCATCAAATAAACCAAGGATTAATCCCTTGCTTTAGGTCTTTTTATACAATCCAAATGTAAGAATAAATATAAGGATTCGAAGCAGCAAGAGAAACAGAAGCAGGAGAAGCCCAAATCTTGAGATGGGATTTTGAATCCTAGCAAGTATAGAGAGAAGAAGAAGCAAGAGAAGACAAAATGCACTTATTGTCACAAAGGTTGGCATCTAGAGAGTGCATGCATGAATAAAAACATTGATGTGATGGCACAAATCCTTGAGAAGAACATCATCCCATTTCCAAAAGGCGCAAGGAAGAAAGAGGGAGGTTTAAGCTCAAAGAACAAGGATAAATGTCATGATTTGGTTGCTAGATATTAAGGCTATTATTCCTTCATCATAGATTTAGGTGATTCAAGGCATAACGATTCCATTCAAGATTCATTATCATCCATAAATTCTTACAGTGGTCCATCCATCCTCATGGGTGATGACTCTGAGATCCCATCCAAAGAGATTGGCAGGATCAATCTAGACAATGTGTACTTCAAAAATGTGTTGTGTGTTCCTGATATTGAATCGAACCTACTCTCTGTCTATCAAATGAAACACACTGGTACAAGCAAGAGAGTAACATTTACTTAAAATGATGTGGAGATTTCAAAATTTTCTACAGGCCAAGTTGTTGCAGTGGGTTTTGCTGACCATGATTCGAGAATGTATAAGTTCTCTCACTTTCTTCCTTACTCCCAGGAGAATGCGTTCCTATCACATGCCAATGAAACCAATAAAATATGGAATGAGAGGTTTGGAAACCTCAAATACATGTATCTTCAATAATTAATCAAAGGAAACATGGTTGAAGGGCTTCCAAGTATCAAGTTTTCCAAAGGCACATGCAAGGGTTGCATAGTGGGGAAACATGTTGAGCGCAAATATGACAAAGGAAAGGAAAGGAGGGTTGTCCATGTGCTTGATATGATCCATTCAGATATGATAGGGCCTCTTCCCACACCCTCATATGGAAATTAAAGGTATGATTTGACTTTCATAGATGATTTCTCAAGGTACTGCTGGGTGTATTTTTTCAAGCAAAAATATAAAGTTTTTGAGATTTTCAAAGTGTTCAAAGCTTTAGTTGAGAAAATGAGTGGGAATAAAATCAAGTTTCTTATGATTGATAATGGAAATGATTATTTAAACAATAAATTACATCATATATGTCATGAAAATGGCATTCAGATGCAGCATTCTGTTCCCTACACACAACAACAAAATGGTGTTGCGAAGCACAGGAATAGAGCTTTGAAGGAGATGGCAACATGGATGATGGAGGATAAGGATTTGTATACTAATATATGGGATGAAGGCATAAATTTTGTTTCATATGTTCATAAAATATCTCCACACAAATCTTTTAAATATAAAACTCCATTTTAGGCTTGGAGTGGTCACAAGCCAATTGTTTCTCATTTCAGGGTTTTTGGCTCAAAGGCTTGGGCTAGAATTCCTCCCAAGAAGAGAAAGGCCTTGAAACATAAAACCTAGGAGCCCATTATGGTTGGATATTCTGAATATGAAAAGGTATAAAAGTTCTTTGATCCCTCATCGCATAAAATATTCATTGAAAGGAGTGTATAGTTCGAAAAACATCCCATGCAGGAGATTGAACTAGTTAAGGGGGGATTGTCACATCCTACACTCAATGATGATGTAAATGATGATTATTTATCTGATTTTTATGATTCTGATATTGAATATGATTTTGATGAAATGCATACAGATAATTACTCACCCATAAGGTCAAAGTGGGCAGAGAAAACCATTCAAGCAGCTGGTGATCTTGCTGGAGATCCACTAACCTCTAGGAAGACTAGATCTCAATTTCACAATGCCTTCTCCACTTGTAAATTGAATATTTCATAGAGATGATTTATGATGGCTGGATATTATCCTTAGGAATATTAGGAAGCATCACTTGACCCAATATGGAAAACTTATATGAAACAATAATTCAAGTCTTTGCAAGACAATGAAACTTGGGAGTTGGTTCCTCTACCTTCCAAAAGGAAACAAGTGCAATGTAAGTGGGTCTATAGGAAAAAAGTGGATGCATATGGTTCTGATATAAATTATAAGGCCAGGTTGGTTTCCAAAGGATTCTCTCAAGTCTAAGGAGTGGAATATATAGAGACATTTGCACCAGTTGCAAAGATGGATTCTATAAGGCTAGTTTTGGCCATTGTTGCATCTGAGCGATGAGAGGTTCATAACATGGATGCGAAGAGTGATTTTATTCATGGTGAATTTCATGAAGAGATTTACATGCATCAAAATAAAGGTTTCACTCATGTTCCTTCACTTGTTTGCAGGTTGAATAAGTCTCTCTATAGCCTCAAGCAAGCCCCCATGGCTTGGTATGCCAAGATGGAAAAATTTCTTCTTTCACTAGGGTTTGAGAGATGAAAATTTGATCCTAATGTATATTTTCAACATATAGGTGATTCATTGCAGGTCATAATACTATATTTTGATGATATTTTGAGCACTAGAAGTTGCATTGATTATATAGTTTCAATTAACTCTTCTTTGCATAATGATTTTTCAATGATTGGCCTTGGATTGTTGTAAGAATTTCTTGGCTTGGAGATTGAGAAATATGATGCATGGATCAAGGTCTGCCACTCAAATTATGTTGCAGACAAAACCAATTGACAGGGGTTCGCTCTCTATCGACACCCAAAACACCGCAATCTCCCTGAGCACCGGCCTAGACAGTTTTTACTCTGTCTGACAACACCTATAGAGTAGATGAAGTCTCACCTGACATGTTCAAGGGAGAAATATAGGAACCAAGTTTCCACAATATGAAGGTGGACCGAGCACCTACTTATCAACTCGGTGCACCATAATTCAATAGATCCAACTATTCAGATTATACATTAACATAATCATGTCATCATTCAATAGATCATATTAACATATGTTGAAGCATAAACAAACCTCCGAGTGGATTGTCATTCATAAAATAGAAACATTGCATCATTCAGAGATACACATCACATTCACATTTGGATAGCAGAAAACAGGAAAATAGGAAGATAGAAAAAGACATAATGGTTCTGCTCAATCTCTGGCATGTCATATTAACCTTCACAACAAAAACAGATTCTCCAAAATAGTTCTTCAGCTCACATACACATATCCAAAATGTTCCCAGCTGAGAAGACTAAGAAGATGTGTAAAAATAATTAACACTTGCAATTCTACATCTATTTATAGGATTGCTCCTTTACATTGGTGGTCAACTTAACCAACTTTCTAGCTACTTCTTAACCAAATCTACAAAATAATGACCACAATCCACATAATGCGGTCCAAATCTACAAAATGTGACCAAAATACACAAAATATTGTAAATATGACTTGTGCACCATTTTCCACCTTGCACAGCATCCGCGATGTTGCGCAACTAACTTTCCCCAAAACTGCCTGCCAACACTAAGAAAACTATATCTCAATTTCATAATGCCTTCTCCATTTGTAATTGAATCTTTTAGAGGGATGCTTTATGATGGTTGGATATGATCCTTATACATATCATGATGAATCACTTTACCCAATATGGAAAATATACATGAAATAAGAATTCAAGTCTTTGCAAGACAATGAAACTTGCTAGTTGATTCCTCTACCTTCCAGAAGGAAACACATGCAATGTAAGTGGGTCTATAGGAACAAAGTGGTTGCAGAAGGTTTTGATATCAAGTACAAGGTCAGGTTGGTTTCCAAAGTATTCTCTCAATTCCAAGGAGTGGACAATATAGAGACATTTTCACCTTGCAAAGATGGATTCTATCAAGCAACTTTTGGCCATTGTTGCATCTAAGCGATAGGAGGTTCACCACATGGATGTGAAGAGTTATTTTCTTCATGATGACTTACATGAGGATATTTATATGCATCAACCTAAAGGTTTCACTCATGATATTTAAATTGTTTGCAAGTTGAAGAAGTCTCTCTATGGCCTCAAGGAAGACCCCGTGGCTTAGTATGCCAAGATGGACAACTTTCTTCTTTCACTAGGATTTGAGAGATGCAAATTTGATACTAATGTATATTTTCAACATATAGGTGATTCATTGTAGGTAATAATACTATATTTTTATGATATTTTGACCACTATAAGTTGCATTGATGATATAGGTTCAATTAAGTATTCTTTGCATAGTGAGTTTTCAATGACTCGCCTTGGATTGTTGTAACAATTTCTTGGCTTGGAGATTGAGGAATATGATGCAGGGATCAAGGTCAATGAATCAAAGTATGTTGCAGACCTTTTATTGAATTTTAAAATGTATGAATTGAAGGAATCCAAGTGTCGCTTTCTTTCGGGAGTGAAAGTATGTGATTTTGGTTCATCTCCATTGGTGGACAACTCACTGTATCAATAGCTCGTTGGGAGCTTGTTGTATATCACACACTCCTGACCTGATTTGTCTTATGCAGTAGGTGTTGTTTCAAGATATATGAAGGATCCTCATGAGATCCATTGGAAGGCTACAAAAAGGATCTTTCATTATGTGCAAGGAACCAAACACTTCGGGATACACTATGCAAGGGGGCTTCACTTGTTGGCCAATATCCTATCACATTATTTCATATTGTGGGTTTTAAAATTATCAAAAATCGAACCAATATATTATAGATATTGGGGGGATGAGGGGCTTAAGGTGGGGGTGGGTAGGGTGGTTTATAAGGATTGAGGTATAAAAAGGGGCGGGGAGGAGGTTTTAAGTATTGGGAGGGGGTTTCAACAAAAAGAGTTTGGGTCAATATCTCTCAAAATAAAGGGTATTCTTTAATATCCCACGATCGCATGTGCTATGTGAGAGGTTCACTAAGTGAAGTCCCTGTGACACTATGCTACTAGTTCTCAACTAAAACTAGTTGGATTTACTGATTTTGATTGGGTTGGAGATTCCATTGACAAAAAGTACAATTCATGTTATGTATTCATGCTTGCACATGGTCCCATATCATGGTAAAGTAATAAACAACACACTATATCCCTTTCATCAGCTGAGGTCGAGTACATAGGAGCAGTGAATGCAGCTACACAATGTGTGTGGTCGCAAGACATTCTTGAGATTGGATTTGCATTTGATTCACCCACTGTAATTTTGTGTGACAATAAAAGTGGAATAAATATTTCCATTGATCTAGTACAAATATAGAGGACCAATCACATTGAGATACACATGCACTACATCCGGAGCTTGGTGCATGAACATGTGATATTGTTGCAGTATTTCCCATCTACAGAGAAAATTGTTGACATATTCACCAAGAGATTCAGAGAAAATACATTTACCTATATAAGATCACTTTTTGTAGTGTGTTACACATGGCTATGGCTGATATTCACTTTCATATTTTTCTCCATGTCCTTTTTTTAGAGGAGGTTTTGTTCCAATGAGGTTTTCCTCCTTACCTTGGTTATATGGACAAATAAATGTTTGTAAGAGGTGACTTGAGCCTTAGTTTCCAAGGCATCAATTTTTGATGTGGTTACACTAATTTAGGATTAAGGGTAGGTGTTATAGCATCATACCACCTATTTCCATGGTCATATACACCTAGGACACATTTTCATTTGTTTTGTACTTATGTCATATGGTCTAAACCTTGGTTATGTTGGACAAGCAAGGTATTTTGGTGTTTTGGACTCATTAATGCACCTAGGCACCCATATTTGATCATTATGGAGACACATGCACCCTCATTTATGACTCTTCATTCCTTGGTGCACTCCCACTCCTTAAAACAGGGAAACTGGTTGACTAGAGGCACCCATGCATTGTATTTCAGTATTTTTGGCTCTTTTGGATCATTTATTGCTACCTAGAGCCACTCCCACTCACCCATGCACTCCAACACGCCTCTCCTACCCTCATTTATGTCCTATCATGATTCAACCATGTTCACATGGCCATTAGTGACCATTTGAGGTGGTTTGGGAGCGCCCTGGTCCACCTAGGGTGGTTTGAGGTCCAATCTAAGCCTGCCACATGTATGCATCCAATTTGCCTCCAAAGGCTAACAAATTTTTCCTATTGTATTATGAACATGTTCCCAACATATTTAAATGTTGGACAGTAATAGAAAATTCATATATTGAAACTATTCCTATGTGTTAGTTTTTCTATTTTTCACTGTTTTTCTGCATAGTTTGTGAATTTCTTGAGTTGTGAGGATTCCCTTAGCTTTTAGATCTTGCTATGAATTAGATTTTCATAGTAGGAAATTAATCAATAATGATTAAATATTGTTAACCTAAGTATGGAGTGGGTTTATAATATCCCAACAGATATAAGTAGCCTGTTGAAAGAGTAAAAATATATTTTTTCTAGAGATTCTAAACATTTGAAGGGTTTAGTGCAAGAAATGGGAAAAATGAAGATCAACATCAAACTATACTCCAATCCAATGAAAACATCCCCTACAAATTGGCACACAGAAAGAAATATATAGTAACAAGGATATATAAAACATGTTGTTAGCTGAAATCATCTATCTAGTTGATCAGTCAGAATGGGAAATCCCTATGGTCATGCAAACAAATAAACATGATCTGACAAATCTGTGCATATGTGTTCACTCCTGAGGATTGAATAAAGTTACATTGATCAAAACTTTTCTAACTCCCTTTGCCGATGATATTATTAACGAAGACATTCGTCATCAGATATTATTTCTTCACAGATGGATTTTTCAGATACAATCAAGTTCCTATTTCCAAGGAATATCAGCACAAGACCACATTTGTCTGTGACTTCAGTTTTCTTGTTTATAAAGTAATTCCATTTAGGTTGAATAATTGTCATCAAATAATTCCAAGAATATATATATATATATATAAAACAATGGCTATGTACTTTGACGATTGGACAGTTTGTTCCATGCTAAAAAAACCATTGTAAATGGCTAAGAATTATGCTAGAAAGGTCTCGATAAAACCAACTATCTCGCAATATCAAAAAGTGTATATTTGCAACACTAATTGGAATCAAAGCTCACTTTGCAAAGATCAAAATTATTCTCGAATTGAATCCTTGAGTCAATCCAAAGAAAATATGAATACTTCTAGGACACATAGAATAGTATCAAAAATTCATTGGACACTGATACGATACCACATATCCATTGGAAACATTATTAAAATAAAACCAAGAATTCTAATGGTCACATGAATGGAGGAATCCTTTGAATTGCTCAAGAGAAAACTAATCAAATCCCCTATTATTAGGTTTCCAAGCTGGTCAATTAAATTTCACATCCATATCAACGCTTCTGGAGTTGCAATTGGTGTGATCCTCACTTGTCCTTGAGATGACATAATGGATTATTCAAATGCATATACCAATAGAAAAATTAACAAAGCCGAAAATAATTATTTAACAACAAAATGAGAGGCTCTCAACATGATATTTGAATTACAAAAGTACATGTACTAACTATTTTCTAACCCATTCATCTTTTACATTGACCATCAAACTCTGAAATATCAAGTCAAAACATTTTCACCATGGTCAACTATGTTTATGGATCCTCCTATTTCATAAGTTAATTGAAACATGAGAAGAACTTGATGGAATCGACAATGACTTACTTGATGCTCACTTATTTCAAGTGGAAGCAATACCAACCAAAGTAGAGTATATTTCATAGTTTCTACTAGAAGGTCGAGGGCCAAAATGGATGTTAGTAAAGAAAAATAAAGTATTAGAAATGAAAGATGCACCCTATACTTTAATAAATGGATTCTTATACAAGTTGGGACCAAATGAGATACTTTTAACATTTTCAAGATGACAGGACTACAAGAAAAGTTTTACAATCAGGACTTTGGTAGTCGACATTTTATAAGGGCTGTCAAACACACATAGGAAAATGTGGAAAATGTCAAAGGATGGGTTGAACACTCCCCAAGAACCAAATTCCTTTGATATCCTTAAATCCAGTTCTCACATATCAAATTTGGGCTATCAACTTGTTGCTGGCAACAATAGATCCTATTTTATCACTTTAAAATGGGAGCCCCAGGAATCTTTTAATTAGATTTTGAATCCATTATCCTATTACGGGATTTCTTAGCATCTTTACTATAAGTGTCGTATTTTTCTTTCCTTAGAAAACCTTGTGTTTGTTTTTTTTAACGGATTGCAGATTGTAGAAGTCCTTTTTTTGGAGGTTTTCGGAGAACAATTTTCCGCATTCCACAACCCACAAATGTAGATTGTAGATATTTGAATTTTTCTTGGTTTAATAAATGTTTGTCTTTCCGCAACCCGCAACTTGCAAATCTTATGTAGATTGCAGAAATCTGGTTTTAAAATAAAACTTTGGGCCTTTTCGTTTCCTCCTTCCACATTCGTCAATAAAATGAAAATATGTTTTTTTTTTCGCATAAATTTTCCTTGTTCATTTCTGCATTTCGCAATGTGCATTGAGGATTCTAGAAAGTAGGAAATAAATAAAATTTAACTTGCAACATTTCCTACCCACAACCCATAAATATTTTGCAGATTGCGGATTGCAGATATTTGGTTAAATAATTTCATTCCGCATTACACAATGCGGAATGCAGATTGCAAAAATCATAAAATCTAATTTTTTTCGGTTGATTTCACCTCCACATTTTGGTCTCTCTCCCTAATCTCAACCGTCCATTTCTGCAAGATCTACGACCCATATCTATTCTTTCATTGAGTCTTGGATTATTTCATTCATTCGAATTCATGAATTCTTTACCATTTTAGTTGCATTTTTACTATGATTGTGATTTTCTTGTCACGTCCCCTCCTGCCCCGGAGGAGAGAACGCGACCCAACTCTTATACTTGAGTTACCTATCTCTGATTGTGCATTCGTATGATGATTCCCAATATTTTTTTTAATATAGAAAAGCAAGAATTTCCCTTGCTAATATTTTGATCCATACCATGTATAACTATTTATCTTTCCCAATCGCAGAGAGATCAAATGGTGGAGAATCATCCCACAGAAAATCAACAGTGTGGAGAGCTTCACTTGCGGAATTGAAAACATATCAAAATTTCACTCTCGCACCTCGCATCCCACATGCCGCATTCTGCATCTCGCGTGCAGAATGACCATTGCGAATATCGAAGTTGCGAAAATCAAAATTTACCATAAGTCATTTCCGCATCCCGCATCCCGCATCCCGCATCTCGCGTCTCGCAAATTGTGGAAGGGAAATTGTGGAAAGCAGATTTCACCGAACGAAATTTCTGAATCCCGCATCCCGCATCCTACAAATTGCGGAAGGGAAATTGCAAAAAGCAAATTTCACCAAATGACATTTCCGCATCCCACATCCCATAGTAGAAGGGAAATTGCAAAAAGCAGATTTCGCTAAACGACATTTCCGCATCCTACATCCCGCATCCCACAAGTTGCGGAAATGGAATTGCGGAAGGGAAAATGCGGAGTCCAAAATTCTGCAAAGTGCATTTCTACATCCCGCATCTTGCAGGTTGCAGAAGGAAAAATCTGTGGAAATTCAATCTGTCCATGAAAATTTCTAAGTCTAAAATTGATTTTGAGCATTCAAGCCATCACGAATATAACTGATCTAGCTCCATAAAACTTAGAAAATTCATTGAAATAAAATTACATGGACATATACATCATTCATGAAATATGCATCTGCATCAAATACATTCCATTCAAGCATTCATCATATTCATATTCATTTATAAACAAGTACATTTGCAAGGATTGAAACACAAGAAATACTTATCTTTATCAGAAGCTTGTCCCACAACCAGCTATGTCGTTGCAAAGTTCCACCCAACCATAGGCCTATGTGCTCATCAATCTCTCAGAAACACTACCACCCCTGAGCTGGGCATGATTTCCCCAAGGAATAAGTAACACTGACAGAATTCCCCATAGCCAAGGATACAATAAAAATCATCCAAGACAACACAATTGGGTTTATCAGGCTTACACAGGAAGTGATTTACACATAGACAAAGTTTATACAAGTCACAACCAAGCCAACAGATGGGTTTATCAGGCTACCATCCAGGCCATCCTTCTAGTTGGGTTTATCAGGCTTACACAGGCTGTAATTTACACTTAGCCAAAATTTACATGAGACACAGCCAAGCCAACAGATGGGTTTATTAGGCTACCAGCCAAGCCATCCTTCTAGTTGGGTTTATCAAAATTACACAGACAATGATTTACACTTAGCTAAAATTCATATGAGACACAACCAAACCAATAGATGGGTTTATCAAGCTACTAGCCAAGCCATCCTTCCAGTTGGGTTTATTAGGCTGCCAAGGTGGTGGAAAGACTACCTTCTAAGATAGTGAGCTCAATCCCAGTGATATGGACACCTACACTAGATCTAGCCTGACTTCTAAACATTTTCACACCCAACACAAGGAAGCATCCCCTTCTCTGCTCCATAGTCCCTCAAGCCATGCCTTCCCTTCCAGTGTTATTTAGGGTATGCAGAGAAGAAAACCATCGCTCTAGATTGGTCTGTGAGGTTCCTTCACATACTAGGTTTGTCAAGAAAGTCCAAATTCCATTTCCATTCCCCAAATTAGTTTAGATGTCAAACAAGGATGTACACACAGTGATCTCAGTTCTGGGATTAACAAAACGTAACAGAAGCCAAGGAATACACACACACAATAATTACAAATTTTTGAGCATTTCCTGAGCCAGACCAACTACTGTAATTCCCAAAATGAAATCGTTTGTTGGTCATTCAATTCAAAAACACAAATTAGATCCTAGGCATTTGCATTTCGGAAACGACTAACAGACAAGAAAATCGTAAAAAAGGAAAACAATTCACAGAAGAGGAAAATTCATGAAGGATCAAGACTCAAAATGGTTTTTTCTTGCTCTGTGAATGCAAGAATCCCCTTTCCAAAATTTTCAACATAGTCCAAATCATGAGGGGAAGGTGAAACGCAACTGCATGAGGGAAAGGAAAGCATTTTTTTGGTGTTTTCTTGCCCAAGAAAATTTTAAAAATGTTTTTCCAGAAATGGTTCTCTGCCCACTTCAAATTTCTACCCACTCTTCCAATCCCCCCCTTATCCTTAGGAAAAATCATGCCCCCATCTCATTTTGTTGCATTGACATAGCTGGCTGTAGGATTTTAATTAAAAATTGCAAATTAACATGATGTCCAAACTTGTAACGTTCATCTAGCATAAAAACACCATCGGACTAAATATTAATCGTCGAAACATAAACACTAAATCGATGGTGGAGATTTTTACTCGAGCTCCACATCATGATTATTTACATCATATTATTTAAATGCAAACGGTGTCAAAACTGGGGTGTTACATTTCTCAATCGAGCTCACCAATCCTCTAATCTCCAAGATTTTAACAAGTAAGTTTTTTACTCTTTGCGCTTATTTTCCGTTATTTTTTAACTTGGTAAATTTTAGTCATGGTTTCTAAATTCCTATCAAAATTTACCTCCAAGTCATCCAGTATGCCTAGAAATACCAGGTCTAAGACTGTTCTGAATGAGAAAGAGAGGAGGGACCCGATAGCCGGTATATTTATTGATACCAGTGGACGTGTTTATGAAACCCTTCACCTGGATTGGTTAAGGATTTATGCAATATTTGACAATGCTAGTTTCTCTAGAATTACCCATGATCATCCTGCTTATGCCAAAATTAGCAATTCCTAGCTTCACTAGATTGTGTTGGGGCGCGGACCTTAAAGGTCCTTAGTTTTGGCAACTCCGCGGTTTTGGTGTGAAGCTTGTAAGTGGAGTTGCGCTCCAAAATAGTCTTAGGGGTTTCGGGGTTGGGTCGAAGCCCCTGTGTTTGTAAATAACCCATGATTTCTAAGCCCATGGTTTAAGCCCATGGTATTGTAATAGTGCACTTGTATAAATAGGCACTAGGTAAATGAGTTAAGGGGGATTTTTGTACAATTTTGTATGATGATTTGATGCAAAGAAACTAAGATCTCTTTTTAGTTGAAGGTTAAGTCTCAGCTGAGTGTGTGGACGACCTCTGCAGCTGAGTGTGCAGAGGGTTTTAAGGTTTAAGGTTAAGTCCCAGCTGAGTGTGTGGACGACCTCTGCAGCTGAGTGTGCAGAGGTTTTTAAGGTTTAAGGTTAAGTCCCAGCTGAGTGTGCAGAGGGTTTAAGGAGAAAGGTTCTGCAGCTAAGTGTGCAGTTTTGGGTTGTTGAGAAGATCTGTAGCTGAGTGCGCATATCAGAACTATGTTGTTTGTAAAGAGTTGAATATAAACGCAGTTCTGTGGATGTAGCCCCTACACTAGGGGTGAACCACGTATATCTTGTGTTGTGGTGGTTCTTTTGTTTCTGTTCCTGTTATGTTTTTATGCATTTGATAAGTAGATGAATGATAAAGTAAGATAAAGTGTTAAGTATTAACTTCGCTATGATTCCCAGTTAAGGGTTAAGCAAGTAACTGTCTTTTTATCTAAACTGTGAAGTTATTTAAGTGAATGTGAAAGCTCTATATTGCATAATATTTCTTTGTTAATACTAAAGGTACAGTAATATCCCTCTTTTGCCTGCAGAAACTTGATTCTGCAGCACCCCATAGCTGTTTCGAGTGAGACTGCAACCTGTTCACAGGTAGTTGCCGAAAGGGCCAACACTGTGGGTCTGTTTGTTGGTGCGAAGATAAAAGGATAAGAACCCAGTTCTGCCCTAAGCCCCAACAAATTGGTTCCATTTCTGGTTGAACTAGTATCTGCTTCAAGAGGGATTTATGTCGTACCTAGAGGGACCAACAAATTGGTTCCATTGCCGGTTGAACTAGTATCTGCTTCAAGAGGGATTTACGTCGTACCTCGAGGGATATGTTTTGGAGGCCCTCGGTAAAAGAAATCAGTGACTGGGTTGAAGATACTTATCTGAAATTTGCTGAACAAGAAAATAAGGAACCTCATCGTAGCTCAGACGACTTCTTACAAAGGTACGTTTTTACTGATATTTATGAAATTTTCTTTGCTAGTATCCACATAGAATTGCACTAGTGGTTATCCAGGTTGACAAAAAGAAAGAAAAACTTCAAAGAATATCAGTCTCTTGCCTAGACCCCGGAAAGAATTAAGCTGTTGAAAAGTGTGAACAACGTGGTATCAAGAGCTGTTGACTTCTGGACAATGCGAACCCTTGAAGCATTTCTGACGGAGTTTGCCATCGACACACATACTTCTTTCAGCAAAGCAGAAAGACAGTTTTTCAAAGGACCAAGGGGTAAGTACCTGAATTCATTAAGTTTGAAAATTAAAATGCTCTTGGCTGAGAAAGGCATATTGCTTATTGAATCAGATTGCTATATTTCTTGCTACTAACCTATGTTTGGAAGCGAAACTGACTTCGATGAGCAAAGTGGTTTTATTCGCAACGGTAAAAGATAAAAGAGAACTCTTGGATCCTATACCCTAGGATAGAATACCAATTATACCCCATTAAATCCAGAAGAACCCAAATCTGAAGAAACCCCTTTTGTTAGAAACCCTCCTATAACTCCGCAGCGAAGACCTGTTATCTTTGAGAATCCGTCGTAGTCTGAAAGTAACCCTAACCCTAGTAGTCATGTTGCAGGTCATTCTACCTCAGTAAGTTCCCCTCCCCCTGTTATTAGTCCCCCTCCTCGCCCCCTCGATCCACTATGGCCCATGTGAATGATGATATCAAGCTCCCAGTCTTTAAAGGAACTGGATCATAGGATCCAGAGCAGTTTTGGTTCTTATGTGAAGCTGTTTGGACTGCTAAGAATATTATGGACCAAAATACAAGAAGAGCGCAGCTGGTCACCTCTTTTAGAGACCGAGCTCTGACCTGGTTTATGAAGTTTTCCATTACTCAGAACTATGCCTTGGATGATATTAAAAAAGCAACGATCAAAGAATTCAAGAAGCCTAAATCAGAGTCACAGTGTATAACTGAACTGAAAGAAATTCAGCAGAAGTGAGGTGAATCAGTTTGGGACTTTGATCAGAAGTTCAAGGTTCTGCTGGATCAAGTTAGTTTTACTATTGGACCAGAACAGCATAAAGAATGGTTCATTGTAGCACTATTGCCTCATATCAGGACTCCACTTATGCAACAGAAGGTTGCTGATCAGTAAGAGGCGTTGGAAATTGCTATGAAACTTGAAACAACTCCCATTGGAGATAATTCTGGAATAGCCCAGATATAGGCGCAGATAGAAAAAATGGGTTTGGAGCTTCGCAACATGAAGAAAGGAAAATATATTTGTGAATAGGTTTGGTGTACACGATTTAAGATAGAAGGTCATGACAAAGAACAGTGTCCTGCACTAAGAAATTATCTAAATACTGGTGCACCAAACCCGTTTAACCCTAATGTCCTATATTGTGAGATCTATAGAACAACTGGTCAGCATCGACTTGAAGATTGCTATCTACTGCAGAGATATGTTCAAGTACCTAAGAATCCCTACTGCAAGTTCTGTAAGTCAGTTGGACACAATGAAGATGAATGTCACAGATTTGACCTCATGAGAGAGCGCACCTATGATGCTTATAGGGTACAACCCAATGCACAAGGCAATGATGGGTATGGTTACCATGGTAGTACATCAGGTCGTGGTAATTTCAGAGGTCGAGGTCATGGTGGTATGCCTGGAAGAGGTCAAGGCCAGGTTATTTGCTATAACTGTAATCAGACAGGACATATAACTAGAGACTGTCAGAACCAAACTACGACATGTCGATATTGCAGAGCCGTCGATCATGTGATTGAGCAATGCCCATAGTTGATAGCCAAGATACAAGAAATAAATGGCACTCCTACTCAGAATCTTTAGATGATTGCTGTAGAGAAAAGACCTGTCCTAGCCATTAACGTTGTTACAATGAGTGGAGCTACGACGCAGGTACCAAATAAGGGGAAACAACCTGACGAGGCTTGGGTCCACAAGACCCCAAAGAAAATTCCAGCCTTCGATGTTGAAAGAGAAAAAAGAACATTTATGGAAGCTAAAAGAGACTTTGCTGATACAAGAACATCAGTAGCAACAACATCAACAACAGTTACAGTTACAAGAAGCTTCACTGTATCAAGTAAGTACACTAACATCATTTTTACAGAGTTGTATGAAGTTATTAAGAAATCAGAATGCTTTGAATGAGTTACAGAAAGTTATTCAGTCTTGCAAACCACATCGAAGCTTTGATAGAGGAAAAACTGTTAATAGAGTTAGAAGGACTGGAAGAGAAATGAGATTGCATGCTCAGATAGGAGATTATGATATGACTGATATCATTTTAGACCTAGGATCAGAAGTGAATGTCCTAACTAAGCAGACATGGGAAAAAATGGGAAAACCTATGCTTGAATGGTCCCCTATATAGTTGAGATTAGCCAATTAGCATAAGATTGTGCCCTTGGGAAGATTCCCTAGTGTACCAGTGGATATTGATGGAGTCAGTCCCTTAGCAGCTTTTGAAGTCATTGAAATAATTGATGATAGAAACCCCTATCCAGCATTGCTAGGAATTGAATGGGCAATAGACAATTATGTAGTAATCAACCTTAAGAATAGAAATATAAATTTTGAAGGAAAAGGATTGAGAGTCATAGTACCATTGGACCCTTCTCAAGGAGAAAGGTATACAGAGACAGTCAGAGATGAAGATCATGATGTTTTAGATCATATTTACAACATCACAGCTAAAGAAGAAGACTATGTTAACCCTACTACCGAAGGTATAATGGATTGGTAGTGTGACAGTTCTTGCATGACTGATTCAGATGAAGGCCTAGAGAATTGGCAGAATAGACTTTATGAGCTACATGGACATCGATGTGAAAGAATTACCAAGTCTATCAAATGGCTTGGCTCACAGACAAGAGTCTTACCTACTTTTGATGGCTTGACAGACCCAGAATATTTTATTGTGCAATTCTCAGAGCAAGTACCAAATTCACAGAAAATGGAGACTCTAGATTCAGTATTCAGAGCCATAGCTGCCAGATGGTGGAATGGTCACAAAAAGTATATTCGTAGTTGGGAAGCTTGTCAAAATTTTCTTCACCTGAGATTCATGGATCAATATTAGGAGGTACAAAGTAGATTCAATGGTAACACTAGCCCTCAGGAACATTTGGAGCAGTGCTATGAAGCATGGAAGCATGTACCTTGTGAATAATGGGTACATAGGTTTGTACACACTCTGGAACCTATAGCAAAGAATTGGTATGCGGAGGTGGAGCTTCTCCATGGTACTGTAAGTTGGGATAGCCTTACTGATAGTTTTGTGCTCACATTTTCTATTAATGAGGTTTTCACTGCTTTGGACGCAACTGTTAGGGTGAACCATACTAAGGTGTTTGATGATAAAGAAATAGCCGAGTACCAACCTGATTGGAAGGAACAAGAAGCCAATGCAGTAGAATGTTATAACCTCACCATTGATGAAGACGATGACCCTCGCAACATTAATATTCCTGAGTCAGAAGGACATTGCGAAGTACATGGACCAGTAGTCGAATCACCTGAAGTAACTCAGCCCTTGAAGACAAGGAAAGTAAACATTGGATCAGAAGAAATGCCTAAGTACGCTACCATTGGAGATTACTGGGACGAAGAAATGGTAAGCAAAGTGACCGAACTTCTCCATGAGTATCAAGACTTATTCTCGATGAAGTTCCCAGAAATGAAAGGTATCCTTGGTGATATAGGAGTGATAAAAATACCTTTGAAAGCTGATGTGAAGCCTGTGAAGCAGTGCCCTTATAGGCTGAACCCTAAGTATAAAGAAAAAGTTAGGATGGAGCTAGATAAGATGCTCACTGCAGGAATCATTGAGGCTGTCGAAGAAATTCTGTCGTGGTGTCCGGATGTGTCGAAGGTCTGTATTGTGTTGAAAACCCTTATTGTGGCATAGCCAAAGTTACTAGTTGTGCCGAAGAAGAAAGGTGTGTCAAAGCTTAAAATGCAACCGTTGGAAAAAATCAGATTTGGCGGCACCGGTACGTTAACTGCATTAACTTCCTGTAATGATGAGATTTTGGGAAATCTAACACCGTTTGGACAAGATCTACCGCCGTTCGGTCAGATTTGGTGTCTTCAATGCACAGTTATGACAAATTTGGTCGTTGGATTCTATAAGACGACACCCAGGCCTACGAATTTCGCATTACGCATTTGCTTGAGTTTCATAGTTGAGTCCATGTTAGCTGATCGCAAAGTCCAGGAATTGCTGAGAGAATTCGAACAGAGGGGTCTGTAGAACCTTATGAGAAACCCACTTGCATTTGCACCTCACGAAGAGACTCCCCCAGTGCCAAATAAACCAATGTAGACACGCTCAACCAGAAAGAAGTTTAAGGAAGAAGTTCATTCTAAGCGGAACGAAGAAAGACACAAGCCATCAGGAAAGACACCAAAGGATCCCGAGATGAATCCTCCTGGTTCAATAGAGCTCCCACCTGAAGGTTTTGAAGACTTCGGTGAGGATGAGAACGTTGCATCGCAGCATCCACCATATATTCCGCCTGTTCAACCAGGAGTTCAGACCCCTCGGTGGATATCCAAGTTCACGTTACGCACCCCTTCGCTGCCACAGGGTGTGCAGTTGGTCGGAACAATGACAGGAAAAATAGACCGGCTCAAGTACACAGACCACGATACAAATGATCGTGGGAAATTTCCACAATTCGCACCGGGGAAATACTTGCACTCAGTCCATTATCCGGAGGCCGGTATGACATTGCTTGAAGTGAAACAGTGGGCTGCTGGCTTGGAGAAAGCTGGCTTATTGAAGATGTTCAATGTCCCCCCACTTTGGTCGCAGTACGCAGGTTACCATAGTGGTCAAGCAGCTATTGGCATTGGTGCATGATGGGAACCTATGGATAGGAAGCCAGCGAATTTCCATTGATGGAGAGCTCCTTCACAGGATTACAGGCTTACCAAAGGAAGGGCCTGATCCTGGGATTGATTTCGTCAGAAAGCACAAAGACACAAAGCTAGTGCAGCACATGAAGGACCGCTTCAGCCTAACGAAAGGAAAGCGAGGGTATCAAACCTCGACAATTTGACATCAAAACATCCGCTCCGCTGTAGAGATCCTAGCATGCAAATTAATGCAGAAATGCAGACCGAATGAAGTACCTGCCCCGATTGTCAGTATTGCTGCGAACTGTGCCGAAGGCTACAGTTACAAATGGGTAGAGTACATTGCTAGGGAATTCCTTGAAGATGTCCGCGATGCACAGGAGAAAGGTAGACCCTTTCATTACTCATGGTTGATAGTGCTTATTGCACTGGTAGGATGGAGAGAACCTGCCGAGGCATAGTTTGTTGATGTGCCTCCACACATGCTTGGCGCAGCAAGGTATGCATCTCTTTGGGTTTCACAGGATAAAAAATTACAGCAGATGATGAACTATGTGTTCTCCTTCTATGCCATGAATATTTCATATGAGATCCTGAAGACACCGCAACTCAGTAATGAGCTATTTTCTCAGTATGCAGGAGTGGCCAATTTCAGGGCTAACATGCATCATGTCTTCATCCAGGCCCGCGCAAATAACAAGCATAAATGGTCGAAGTTGCCATACATGGTGAACGAGGAAGAAATCGTCGTAGTAGTTTAGCAGTGGCCGACTGAATGGATGAAGGACGTAGGAACAAATCCCAACATACTAGTTCCTCCAGTGAAATATGTGGGCGCAGGTCCTAGCCAGATGCAGCAGAATGACCCACTAGAAGAGAGCGACGAACAAGAAGAGTCACAGCAGAGCGAAAGTGACCAGGGTGGAGATGATGGAGCTGATGAAGAAGAAGAAGAATTGGTCAAAACCATCTCAGACCCCAATCGCCCAGATAAGCGCAAGTCTCCAGAGGCAGAGGAAGTGACTAAGCCTCAGCCCAGAAAGAAAGCGAAGGCATCAAAGGGAAAGAATATCATCGAAGAGCCCACTTTGATGATTGAAGAGCTTGATCAGGCTCTGATGAAGTCCACAGAAGCATTAACCAGCAAATGGTTAGATTTTGCAGCTACGCACCTTGATGTTCTCACCGGCGTAGCGCAGCAAATTGAAGAACTGAAGGCATTAGCAGAAAGAACAACAACTGGCGCTGCAGCAAGTGCACAGCCAGATACTTGACAATGGCCAGCTAGAAGCCATAGAGGAAAAGTACCAAGTGCAACCCTCATAATAACTAATGCAGCATCTCGATCACAGATGAGTATGACAGTTGAGATAGACTACACCAAGTTGTCTATGCCAGGGCTGCATCTGTGTCAATTGGCACTCATGAAGGAGATCCGAGAATGAGATAGCTACTCACACATGTAGTTAGAAAATGCCATGAAGCAGAGTGAGAGCCTTACAGTGCAATTGGAAGAAGCTGAGCAGAAGAAGAGGGAAGTAGAAAGCAAGTGGGCTACACTAGCATGAGTGTTGGATGAGGCATGTTGAAGTCTCCCTGACTTCAACATACAGGCTGAAGAAGAACCGAAAAAAAGGATTGTCAAGCTGAAAGACTATGCACAACAGCCTTGAAGTGAGATAGAGAATATGAAAGCAGAGCATGAGGCTCAGATTGTAGAGCTTCAACTGCGCATCATTCCTGAGAGTACTCCAGAGGTCAAGGAACAGCGTGTTAGGGTTAACCTTGACTCAGGATTAAGTCAAAGGTGGTTTAGGTCTTGCACATGGTTTGGGCACATGGTATTGTCCCATGGTATTGCATGTGATTAAGCCTTTATAAGGCTTGAAGAGGCTCCATTGTAAAGTGGTCTAGAGGTGAGCAGTGACTAGCTCGCTTGGCCTAGCCAGTTTTGGCCATGTAATGAAGATCTTCATTGGTGTTGGTTTTCTCTGCATGGGCTTTCCAGGGTATATTGTGTGTCTATCTTGAATGTTGGTTGCAATGTTTATTTCTGGCTCATTATTATGTTAATGTTGCTCATTTTGACCTAACAACTGGTATCAGAGCCATGGTTTGGCTTGGTTGTGCTCGTTGGTGTTTCTATGTTGAATCAAATTATGGGGTGCATGTTCGGTGGTACCCGACAGCCTAGCAGTAATTTTTTGGTCCATGTGAAACTTAGCTGTAGGCAAGTTTGTATTTCTCTAGATGCTAAAAGCACAAGGTATCCCTCTTATGCACAAAGAAGGGATGTTGCATCAAGTGTGGAATGAACCACTAGGTAGGTAAGAGGGTGGCAGGTGTACTCGTAGCCTAGCTTGATGTGGATCAGAGAGGTTGATTCTTTGATTGTGGGAGAAATGTGAGATGGTTTAATCTCAGTTTTGGGACCAAGATTGATGAGCCATGTACAAAGGGAGCATGGCAAAATATGAGCAAGGAAGCGAGCATGGAAAGCGAGAGGATGAAGCAACGGATGGTGATGGTGTAGTCACCATGAAGGCACATGAAAAAAAATGTAATGGAGCAGTTTGCATGTAAATGGGCATATGGATGTAAGACCTGGTAAGGCATGCATACCCCTGGTAACTCACCGGTAAAGTCGGGAGATAGACCTAGGTGATAGGGGGTGTATGTAAGATTCCTCGGTAAATATTTGAGGGGAGTTGGTGATTACTCCAAGTCAAGTTTAAAGGGGGGATTGTTAGGGTTAACCTTGACTCAGGATTAAGTCAAAGGTGGTTTAGTTCTTGCACATGGTTTGGGCACATGGTTTGTTGTAGCCCATGGTATTGTCCCATGGTATTGCATGTGATTAAGCCTTTATAAGGCTTGAAGAGGCTCCATTGTAAAGTGGTATGGAGGTGAGCAGTGACTAGCTTGCTTGGCCTAGATGGTCGGTTTTGGCCATGTAATGAAGATCTTCATTGGTGCTGGTTTTTCCTGCATGGGGTTTCCAGGGTATATTGTGTGTCTATCTTGAATGTTGCTTGCAATGTTTATTTCTAGCTCATTATTATGTTAATGTTGCTCGTTTTGACCTAACACAACGCCGCAGAGATATTCAAGCCTCAACGACAAAGATCTCAAATCTTGTGAGTAGTGCCTCAAAGCTCCTAGATGAAAGTGTCGAGGCCTGGGAAAACTTGCAAGACAACCCAGAGGTAGAAAAGCTGCAAGAAACCATCAAGCAATGATAGACAGAGTTGGATGCAGTCAAAGCGGAAATCAAGACATTGCCTCCTATGCAGAAGATGCTTAAGGTGAAGCATAGCAATGAGCTGCAGCAAAAAATTGAGTCTTGCAGAAGAAAAGAGACACTATTGGTGACCTCTGTGTAGCCCCTTATTAATGAGGCCTTGGAGTTGAGCACTGCTGTGGACAACCAGCTCAAAGTCTTAAAGGATTATGATGCATATGCATAGGACAAGGCCAACGAAGCATCTACTGCAGCATTGCAAGAGATAGTGGAGAAAGAGCAAGCAGCCGAAGATATCATGCACAGCCTCAACAAGTAATTTACTATCTTCACCAACAAGATTCTTCCACCAGAAAAGTAGCAGAGTGTCCCGGGATGGGACACTGGTGAGTCTTAGGGGCCTGTTGGGGCAGGGACCTTAAAGGTACTTAGTTTTGGCAACTCCGGGGTTTTGGTGCGAAGCTTGTAAGCGGAGTTGCACTCCAAAATAGTCTTAGGGGTTTCGGGGTTGGGTTCAAGCCCCTCTGTTTGTAAATAACCCATGGTTTAAACTCATGGTTTCTAAGCCCATGGTTTAAGCCCATGGTATTGTAATAGTGCACTTGTATAAATAGGCACTAGGTAAAGGAGTCAAGGGGGATTTTTGTACAATTTTGTATGATGATTTGATGTGAAGAAACTAATATCTCTTTTTAGTAGAAGGTTAAGTCCCAACTGAGTGCATGGATGACCTCTATAGCTGAGTGCGTAGAGGGTTTTAAGGTTTAAGGTTAAGTCCCAGCTGAGTGCGTGGACGACCTCTGCAGCTGAGTGCGCAGAGGGTTTTAAGGTTTAAGGTTAAGTCCCGGCTGAGTGTGTGGACGACCTCTGCAGCAGAGTGCATAGAGGGTTTAAGGAGAAAGGTTCTGCAGCTAAATGCGCAGTTTTGGGTTGTTGAGAAGATCTATAGTTGAGTGCGCAGATCAGAACTGTGTTGTTTGTAAAGAGTTGAATATAAACGTAGTTCTATGGACGTAGCCCCTACACTGGGGGTGAACCACGTATATCTTGTGTTGTGGTGGTTCTTTTGTTTATGTTCCTATTATGTTTTTATGCATTTGATAAGTAGATGAATGATAAAGTAAGGTAAAGTGTTAAGTATTAACTTTGCTTTGAATTCCCAGTTAAGGGTTAAGCAAGTAACTGTCTTTTTATCTAAACTACGAAGCTATTTAAGTGAATGTCGAAGCTCTGTATTGCATAATATTTATTTGTTAAGACTAAAGGTACAGTAATATCCCTCTTTTGCCTGCAGAAACCTGATTCTGCGGCACCCCATAGCTATTTCGGGTGAGAATGCAACCTGTTCGCAGGTTGTTGCCGAAAGGGCCAACACTATGGGTCTGTTTGTTGGTGCGAAGATAAAAGGATAAGAACCCAGGTCTTCCTTAAGCCCCAACATATTGCAACTAGGCCTTCGTTCATGCCATATACATATACGGTCAAGTGGGAGCTTGACCATGCAATCCATAAATATTGGTGATTTGATGACCATACTAGTAACCCAGTGGCTTAATTCCATCCAAATGTATTTATGAGAGCATATGCTCTCAGACCTCCCCAACAACTCCTCTTGCCCCAATTTTTTGATGCATCCGTGACCCAATTTGACTATGAGGAAGTAATAAAATATTGGATGGATAACCCTACAGATTACATTCCCAAGGTAGAAAAGGTCTATCCCATCTCATGGTTTAGGGTGCCATTTTCATTGCTAGCGGCTATGTTTTACCGGTTGTGTGGTTTACCCAACTACACTGAATTTAAAACTTAATGGGCTCCTATAGCCCATCACATTAATCTTATAAGGGAATCATTTAATTGGGCACAGATTATCTCAGTGATGCTCAAAGAGGCAATTGAAAAATATCATAAGACTTCAGCCTCAAGAAAGATGATTTTCTACAGTCAGGTTATGTCATGGAAATATTCTGTATGACTTCTTCACTTCTAGCCATGGGTTGGAACTGGACCAAGACTTCATCGCTAATACATATCTACTGCTCATATATGTGGGAGGATAATTTTGTTCCTTGGATTTATGAGATTTGTGGCTACTTTATAGGGTCGATGTATCATATGATTTTCAGGGGAGATTTCCCAACCTTTTCAGAAAGAGCTAGAGATCTGATTGCTGTTGTGGGGGATTGGTATGTAGGAGAATATTTTTCCTAAATTCACATTTCAGGTAGAAATACAGTTCATTTTCTACCAAGGATAGTCCTGGACAGGATTTTTCTCCAAGAGATTTTATTTGAAACTGTTATTGATAGGGTTTTCCCAAAGCTTGTGGTTGCTAAGAGGAAGTATTGGCCTAAGTTTCCCTTGTACTTGGGATTTTTGAAAGTGCATACTTCTACTCATTATGCTATCCTTGGCAAAGGCATAGTAGAGATGAAACTAGGAGAGGCACCCAAAAGGATGAATGATCCCAAGTCTTTGTTGGAAAATCATTTTGTACAAGAGCATACCAAAATGGCATATTCCCATGAGGATGAGCTTGATGATTCCATATAGAGAGGGTCTATTGATTTTTCGGAAGTAGTGAGCATAATTCCTACTCCTTTAGATAAAGATCACATGTCCCAATATCAGAAGGAACTCAATACTACAGCCTTGCATTTCAGACATCTCTGGTTGAATGTGCAAAAGGATGCACATAAGAAAAATGTAGAAAAAGAGGCTAAGGAATCTTTATCCACTTCTTCCTCTGCTCGTGCTGAAAATTCTAAGGATAAAGGTAAATTTTCTATGGAAGGACAAGAGAAGGTCTAACCTTCCTCCACATTGGAGATCTTACACAGAGCAACAGAGTTCAAGTAAGTCTTGGAGAATCTTAGCTCAGAGGTAGAAGCACAAGAAGATATGGCTCAACCTCTAGAAAAGAAGCAAAAATTTCATGAGGCCATTCCTAAAACACAACTACAAGAAGTGATTTCTCAACCTCCACCACAAACAATTCAAAGGGTGGAACAGCCTGAGAAACAAATCATGCAGGTTCCTCCAATTCAGCAGGTAGAACCTTTTCCTTAAGCCAATGTTGAGAGACATGAGATACACAATGACCTGGAGGAATAAGATAATCCTTCCACCTACCTAGTGAATGTTCTTACTTCCATGACATCATCCATTACCACCACCCAATTATCTGGGAATATTTTTTATTCATCATTTCCCCAATTTTCTTTTTTTGAGATCAATTTATCTCAAATTATTTCGGCTACCACTAGAGTTCCCTAGGTACTAGTGGAGGCTCCTAGCTCTATATCCCCCTCAAATTCACCTATCATTTCAACCTCATCAGAACTCCACACTACCCCAACATCCCTACATTCTGTTTTTCCACAACTAGATACTCCTTTCATCTCTACAATTTATTCCCCTAAAACTTCTACACCTATCCCCACTTCTATTTCTACATCCCTTGCACCTATTATTCCTACACCTCCTATTATTATTTCACCCATCATTGTGGAAGTACCAAGACCTCAAACCTCCCATCCTGAGCCTTTAATGATAGTTCATGAGGGAACCCTCTCAACTATAGAGGAGATGGTAGATTTCAATGAGGATGGTGTGGTTTCTTTTGGGAAATACTTTTGGCATAGGAAAGATAAATTTTTAATAGAGAAGGGATCTAATATAACAAGGGAATGCACAGTCAAGTAGGGGGCGACCCCTAACCAGATTATTTGGAAAAGGGACTCCTCCGACACCAAACAAGAAGCCTTGGATACAACAATTTCCATTGGGGTTTTTGTTGGAGAAAATTTTGACTTACTATCTTAGTTTAACAAAGAGTTAGAAGATAAGGAACAAGAACTACAAAATTCCAAACATGACTTAGCACAGGCTCAGGCACATCGTATGCAAGAGATCCAACATCTGAAGGAAGAACATGAAGAGAAGCTAAAGTAACTTCAAATGAAGAATGGTTATTTGAAGAAACAACTTGAGAAAGAAGATATCTTAGCTGAGAAATAGGAACATAAAATTTCCATCTTTGAGAAACAACTCAAAAACCTCCAACTCGTATCCACCACCTCTACCTTCTCCAAATTCACAGGAGAAGAATTTAAACAATTGGCCTGCAGAATACATGATGACTTTTATCAAGGCATGGTTAATATTTTTAAAGGGTTTAATGAAATGCAGGAACTACATAACTCATTTGAGCATCAATCAGATCTTCTCCATGATCACCATATAAGGATAAAGGAAGCAACCCGATATTTTGGCCACATTATAGATTGGCAGAAATAAATCAAAGAAAGACCAAATGATCTGCCAATCCTAGATAAGCTCAAGCTTAATAAAATTAAGGTGACAATTGAAACATGGGAAGGAATTTGATCATGTGGAATCCATCATCAAATATGGACAACTCACCTTCAAAAGAAGGTGGCTTGCTTTAGAAACATTTCTCGGGTATTTGGATCTACCACTATTAGATCCTATTGATGAGGTTATGCCTCCAAAATTGCAACTAGAATAGATTGAGAGATATTTTGCTAGAGTGAAGGAGCAAATATTGCAGATGACTTAGCTTACCATGGAGGAAAGCAAGTGGTGGATTGAGACACATCTCGCTTCATTAATGAGGATTGATTTTTTCCTCAAAGAATGGATGAAGATCAAGAAAAAGGAGAGTTCTTCATTGACATGAAAAGAAGAATTACATTTAGAGAATGCTAAGTTTAAGGCCATCAAAGAATTAATGGATGCCTTTTCCAAGTGGCATTCCACCCTTGGAAAATCAAGAAACTGAAATATTTTGTGATCCCACATCCTGGGAACTTTATTTCTTTGTAAAATTTTGTAATATTGTTTAAGAGGGAGGGTATTTCCCAAGAGGGGGACTATTAGGATTAATCCTAGGAGTACTAGAGGAGATGATACTACCAAAGACATAACAGGAAAGCTCTGTAATTTTTGAATGTTTTAATGTTTTGCAAGTTGAATAAAATTACATTGTTACTTATTATATGTTCTGTGGTTATTTATTAAATGACTTTTATGAATTAAAGTCTTTCTTTTATCTTTCTGGCATACTGATTATTGGTTTCTCATTTACTGAATGTGTTGATGTGTGCATTGATGTCTCATTGCAATTTTAAAATATTAAATGTGTCTTGAATAAATGTCTTTATTTAATTCATATTCTCTATTTTGCAACTAATGACTAGTTATTAATCCCTAATACTAATATTTCAATTGGTATTACTTGATAGGACATGTTGTACAGTTATAATACTTTGAATAAAACATCACAATTTTATTGTTTCATCTTATTTGAATTTGGTTAGAGGAAGTGAACTTGATTTATATTTTTATACGTCGAGTGATTATTTTCCTGTTATCAAAGTATATATTACAATTGTCGTGCCTTAATCTATTACAATCACTTTTAAAGTTTTCTTAGATAGTTTAGTCTGGAATCGAGTTACTTCAAACCTTTTTGGATCTTCCTTTAGGGAAGAGAATATATTTTAGATATGAAAACCCTTGTGCCAGTGAAGGCCTTGTATCCATAGGATCTAGTCATCCCAAACAACTCAAGGATAGAATCATCTCTACGTGGGATCAATTTGAAGCCTTTCTGGTTGGATTATTTCCTTTTGTTGATTCCCTGTAGATTTTCTAGCAACCTACAAGCCCGGGTCATCAAAAAATGGAACTATAAGGAGGGCCATTGTAAAACATGTCAAAATAAACCACAACCAAACCTCCTCACCCCAAATCACTTATCATTACTAGAATCCACATCCAAGTTTCTAAGTCTGCAGCACACCATGTAGAAATTCAGTCACCAGTTCCTACCACCCCTATTTCAGAATGATCAATTGGAAGACCAGAAACCCTTTTTACACCACTCACTGGTGGAATCCTCACTTTTGAACAGTGGAGAAAAAAAACCCACAATATTACCATAAGGGTGGAACTAGCGAATGAGATAGTTTAGAGCCTCAAAAACATGTTATCCTTTACTATTTTAACCACCATCTCTCCTTTTAACACCAATACTCAAGATACTACTCAATAGGGAGAGACTCCTACAACCCAAGCATATCCACTGTTAGGAACTGTAGAACAATATCCAAAAGATTCACATCCTAACGATCACTCTGGTGGAATACCGCCACCTGCACCACCTGATTCATCTCCATTATTGTCAGAAGAGTCCTCATATAGAGAAACATCCTCAAGCTCTTCTTCTCCACCAGAGAGACTAATGGCTAAACAAATCAACAAACCTTGGCTTGACTTGGATGCAGTTCTTATCCCCGAACAACTACACAAATTTACCAAGAACCTTGAGAAATGGCTTCCAAAGTTTAATCCGGATGATAGAACCCCTGCCGAGGATCATATCAAGACCTTTATGCGATCCATTAGGTTGAGGAACGTGATATGTGAGGATGTGGTGTGTAGATTGTTCCCCTATTCATTTGAAGGAAAGGCTTCCACTTGGTACTTTGCCTTGGAATTCAGTTCTTTCAATTCCTGGGAATAGTTTGAGGGATTATTTATCCAGAAGTTTGGAGATGACAGTACCCCAGAGGATCTTTTCATGGAGTTATTCTCCTTGAGGATAAAACCGAAAGGAGTCAAGGATTTTAATCAGAAGTTCTCTTGTTTGAAGAACAAGATCCTTCCCACTATTCCTCTTGCAGGAGAATTGTTGGTAGCCTATTACAATAAGGGTTTACTTACTTTGATTTCCATGCAGGTTAAACTTTCTCGTAGAACTACTCTATAATGAGTCTTTGTGAAGGTTTTCTTGGTATAGAAAGACATGCTCAGCCTAAAAGATAATCCTGATCTAGAGCCGGACCAACATTCTACATCTAGAAGGAGGCAGGAGAACATTTCAAAATCCACACCTCAAAATAAATACCCTTATGACATGGAAAACATGAAAACTATTGCAAAATATTTCAAATGGCATGGTAGATCTTAAGAGAGCTAGCAATGACAACCAAGTGAATAAAAGAGGTTTAGAAAGGCCACCGCTCAAGAGACCTTACCAGCCTCCACAAAATAAAACTCCTCCAAACCTTGGAGAGACACTCACCTCCAATGAGATTTATTCTATATTCAAGGACTTAAATTCGATACCCCAAACTACCCATGATGATAGTAGACATGAAGCTACATAGACTATGCCTCTTACTGAAGAATACGATCCAGATGTAAACACTATTAATTGTTTTTCAGAACTGCCAATGGAAGAGGAAGACGATGATACTGAAGCTATATTTAATATGCAACATTCCTATAACACCAGAAGTAAAGGTTTGACATCACAGGACAATCCACCATTGGAATCTACTCCAAATACGAGTAAAACAACACTTCCAAAAGGAAAGGTTATTCCTGAATTTGAGTACAATTTGGTAGACGATTTAAAAAAGGAGAAAGCAAATATTTCCCTCTTTGAACTTCTTAAAATACCATCTATACGGGAAAAAATACATAAAGACATGCTTGTGAATAAAGAAATAGAGGTTCAAAAAAATAATTTGGAAGTTTGTACAAAGCCTGATGCTCAAACGTCTAGTACGGAAAGGGTCCCACCTTTCCTACTAACTTTTGAGATTTTTAACAAAAACGTCCACAATTGCATGATTGATTTAGGGGCATCATCTAATGTTATGCTTGTTTCTATTTGTAGGAAGTTGAGTGCAACTTGGGATTCTTTTCCTACTCAAATAGTTCAGTTAGAAATATCTAAAGTTAAGGTGCTAGGGGAACTCAAGAATGTCCTTTTAACATTATCTGTGGGCCCTAGAATACATTAGACAGTAGATATTGTAGTTGCAGATGTTCCTAATACATATGATATGTGGCTGAAGGGATAATTTTCTACTAATTGGTCCCATTTGTGGCTGCCATATAATGGAAGGAAAAATCATATTAATATTGATAGAGAGCTTTTCATGAAACAAACAGTCATGGATCTAAATGATCCAAGTGAACCTGCAATCTTTATTAATACAACCATTGAACACTACACCTTTGACTCTTATTTTTCCAACCTTCTTGTTGATACTTCCCCTAATGAGAATGTTGATATATTGTTATAAATTGATAATTATACAGCTTTTCCATTTACTGGAGAAATTGTGCATAATGGATATAATGTTAATACAAATTTTAGATTAGATTTATCTTCCTGGACACTTTTTTTCATGGGTCTAAGTCCAAAGACAGTGTCAGTGTAGGTTGTGTCTTGATCGATCCAAAGGGAACCAAATGGATGATTGCTTGCAAACTTGAATTCAAATGTACAAACAATATTGCTAAATATGAGGCTGTTGTACAGGGGCTCATCTAGGAAATAGATTTGGGAGAAAAAGTCATCGAATGTTTTGGAGATTCAGAAACTATAATCAAGCAGGTGAGGAATAAGATCCATTGTTTGTCTTCACATTTATTCAATTATCATAAGTTAGTAGGGACATGAAAAATTCTTTCAAGGATTTTAATATCAAATGTGTCCCTAGATCACAGAATTTTGATGTAGATCTTTTAGCTAACACTACATCTAGTCTCATTCCACCAGAAGGTTTGTCCCATGATACCTTTTCTATTGAACTAATGTACAGACATTCTATACCGGATAATGTAACCAAATGGAAAATATTTGATGATGATGCTCAGATTATAGAATTATTAATGGCCCAAGACACTTTCAAGGACTTAGCTATTGATGAGGCTGAACATGATAATTCTTTTTCTGATCATAATTTCCCCTCCAACTTGATTCCTAAATAAGTCATTTATTTAGAGAAATACTATGACCCGCAAGATAAATTTAAAGGTAATCTTAATTGCAAAACTCATAGTTCTTCTCTTAATTATAAAACTGTTAACCTTGGAAATGAGCAAAACCCTCAACTCATTAATATAGGGCCTACTTGTTCTCCAGAAGAAGAGAGGGCCTTAGTTAATCTATGTAAAGAATTTAAGGATGTTTTTGCATGGACTTATGATGATTTAAAAACATTTAATTCTTATATCATGCAGCATAACATACCCCTGAAGCTCGACATAAGACCCTACTAGAAAAAGTTGAGGAAGATGCATCCCAACCTTCATCCATCCATAAAAAAAAGCTTGAGAAGCTCATAAAATCCATAATTATTTTCCTAGTTAGGCACATTCAATGGATCTCTAATCTAGTCCCTGTTTGTGAAATGAGTGGAGAGATCAAACTATGTGTGGATGTCCGTAACTTGAACAGAGCATCTGAAAAGGAAAAATACCCTGTCCTTTCAATAAAACAGATTTTGCAAAGATTTTCAGGTGTAGAAATGTTTTCTTTTCTTGATGTATTTTCAGGTTATAATCAAGCTTTTGTTACAAACTCCGATCCTCTTAAAACCACTTTCAGAACACCCTGGGGAACTTTTGATTGCAAGAGAATTACTTTTGGGATGATCAATGCCGGTGCAACATTCCAGAGAGATATGGATATATATATTTTAGAGGTTTGATGCAGAATTCTGTTTTTGTTTATTTAGATGCTATAACTATTTTTTCCAAGAAACGACATGATCATCCCTTTGCATTGAGACAAGTTTTTGAGAGATGTAGAAAGTATGTAATTTATTTGAACCCTAAGAAATCATTTTTTGCAGTTACAGAAGGAAAACTTCTGGGATTTATTGTTTCAAAGGATAGAATGATAATTGACTGAGAGAGATCTAAGGCAATTGTGAAAATTGGGCTCCCAAGTTCAAATAAATCCTTGCAATCTTTCCTTGGAAAGTTAATTTTGTTAGGATATTTGTACCCAACTTTGCACAAATTGTTAGACCACTTCAAGACCTAAGTAAGAAATATGTTTTATTCAAGTGGTCTAATACACAGAAGGATGTGTTTTTCAATATCAGGGAAGCCATACTGGACGGTCCCGCATTGATGCCCCCGATTTTAGTAAATATTTTATTTTGTATACATTTGCTACTGACTTTTCTTATGCTGATGTGCTCACACAGAAACATGTAGAGGAAAATGAGATCCCAATTTCATTTATGAATTCCACATTCAAAGGGTTTGAGTTGAACTATAAATAGATTGATAAGAAGGCTTGCACTGTTTATAAACATGTCAAGCATTTTAGGCCTTATATGTTGAAATCCAAAACAAAGGTGATCGTCCCATATGATTCCATAAGAAATGTTTAGGTTCAAAAGGAGTTAGGAGAAAATCAAGCTCACTGGATGACTGCACTTTAGGAGTATGATTTGGAGATTAAGCCTACTAATATTGTTAAAGTCCAGGGATTATGTTTACTGGCATCCCAAACTAACAACCCAGAGTAGGAACAACAATGGATTCAAGAGGAAGACATGTTTGTTGACACGGTTGATGTTATTTCTACTCCATCATCTGAATGGTATGATGATAAATTAAATTTTATCTTACTCATGGGTATGCTCCTCCAACCCTTGACTTTAAGAAGCATAGGACATTAATATTAAAAGCAACACCTTATCAATTTTTTGATAATGTGCTCTTTGATAAAAATTACGATTGTGTTTTTCTGAGGTGCTTAGAAAAAAAAGACACTGACAATCTTCTGTTTGAAATGCATGCAGGACCTGTAGGAGGAAATTTTTCAGGTGATACTACTGCACATAAAGTTTTAAGATCAAGATACTATTGACCCACACTATTCATAGATGCACATACCTTCATTAGGAAGTGTGATGCTTGGAAGAGATGTGTTGGCAAGTTGAAGAAACCTGCCTTTCCCCTCCATCATGTCACTATGCAGTTTCCATTTCAACAATGGGGACTTGATTTTGTTGGTATTATTACTCCTCCCTCTGCTCTGCAGCATAAGTATATCTTAACTGCAATAGATTATTTCACTAGGTGGGTAGAAGTAATTCCTCTCAGAGTTTCTAATACCAACTTAGTTATAACTTTTCTTAAGAGTAATATTGTCACCAGGTTTTGGGTGCCTGAGCCTTTGGTATTTGATAATGCCTCGTATATTCAATTGATATTACACAATATTCCCTTGAAAATGGGGATTAAAGTGAACTATTCTACAAACTATTACCCACAAGGTAATGGTTTGGCAGATTCTTCCAAGATCTTCCAAGAAGAATTTTATCAACATCTTAGAGAAGACTATGGCCATGAACCACAAAGATTGGCATACTAATCATTAAAATAAAGTAACTTCGGAAGATATTCTATATGTATTCTATTCCACCTTTCGGAGATGATTTTGGTCTTGTTATAGTCATTGAAGGATGCAATGTAAACCTCTGAACGTAAGTTGGGTCAATAGTACCCAAGTGTCAATATAATAAATGCTATTTGTGGTGTCTAGTTGGATAGGATGGCCCTAACAGCTAGTGAAGTGGGCCCCACCAAGTTAGAGGTCAATTCAACAAAAGAATATAAATAGGGAGGCACTCCCCTTCATTTGTACTCACTCACTCATGCCGTTTTACAAGAGAGAGAATGACTAGTGCACCAAAAATAAGTTAGAAGCAGTTGTCTGGGTTTCACACTGTTCTGGTCGAGATCTATACTAAGGAATTTTTGCGGGGTTTTATCCCTTGTGGTTTCCTTGAGGAAAATCTGTGTGTTCTTGTGTTCTTATTTTTTCTGTGCATGTTGTTCTTTCAGTGATATTCTAGTAATTTGTTTGAAAATATCATCTAAGCAAATTGATAAACTTAACATGGTATTATAGCCACCCTGAAAGGAAGCACTACACAACTAGGGTTTGTCATTCTAAATAAATCCCTCGACAAATAATCCAAGAAAGAAGGATCCCTCAACTCACCCTTGAAGAGCGCCTCTTTCTATGAAGATAGATCCATAATCCAAGAAGTTTCAATTTTTGACTAGTTATTGTTGCCAAGACACACTAGGGTTTCAATTTTTCTAAGACTCCATCATCAATCTCAGGAAACAAAGTTACAGTATACCTCACCTTGGGAAGGTGCATCTTTTACACCACTCAAATCTATTTGGGTTTCCAGTTGAGAAATTAAGGTTTCTACATCAAACCCTAGGTCAACCAGAAATTGTTTTCTTCAAGTAAGTACTCTTCCTCCTTGTTCCATTTGAATTTCTCATTTTGTTGAATATGACTAAGAACACCAAGCTAGATGAAAAGCTTGAAGGAGCTGAAAAATTTAGAGCATGAAAGTATAGGATCGTGCTCATCCTGCAAGAGAATGATATAGACAAAATTGTGAAGGAGGAAGTGAAAGAACCAGAAGAGGAGGAGGCTAATTCCAAGAATAAGAAGGATATGATCATAACTAAAAAGGATCATAGATGAATCCATCAAGGATAAATTGATTCCTCAAGTATCATCAAGGGAAACTACAAAAGAAATGTTTGATGCTCTCTCCAGTCTATTTGAAGGGTGAAACATCAACATGAAAATGAATCTAAGGAATCACCTCAAAAAGTGTAAGGATTCAAAAGTTAGAGACTATGCAATCTTACTTTTCAAGAGTATCTCAAATTAGAGATCAGCTAGAAGCCATTGATGATATAATAGAAGAAGCAGAAATTGCGATGACCACCTTAAATGGTCTCCCAAGAGGTTGGGAAGATTTTATCCAAGGAATATGCTCAAGAAGGAAACTAACTAAATTCACGAAGCTATGGGAAGAATGTCTCAAAATAGAAGAAATAATCTAATTCAGAGAAGTGAATCTAAATGATAATGAATATCAAGCTTGACATCCCATGCCAAAGGCAAGTACAAAAGGAAGAGTCATGATCATCCTCATAAGACTCAAGGGTTTAACAGACCTAAGAAATACTTCTCAAATTAGGAGTGCTTCACTTGTCACAAGTTGGGACACATTGCCATCAACAGTCCCATCAAAGCAGAAATACTTAAAACGATGAAAATATTCCAAGCTAATGCTCCTGAAGATAGTGATAAAGAAGTTGAATAGGAAGCAAAGAAAGATGAAGAATCTAGTGAAGAATATGTACTGATATCTGCCCTAACAGGATTAGTCTTACCAGGAAATGACACTTGGTTAGTAGACAGTGGTGCATCCAAGCACATTACAGGTTACAAGGACTCACTATTATTCCTTGTTAAAAAAGAATCACCACACAAAGTAATTCCTGGAGATGACTCCCAATATCCCATGAAAGGGATGGAAGAAGCATCCTATAATTTGGACTTTGGAAAATACATGAAGATGAAAGATGTCCTATATGTCCCTGGACTAAAGAAGAACCTCCCTTTATATTTCAGATTTGGACAAGAGAGGATTCAGAGTTGCATTCATAGATGGAAAAGTCTTCATGTGGTCAAAAGGAAAGACCATAGATGATGCGGTAGAAATTGGAATTGAAGAAGGAGGACTCTACAAATTGAAGGGACATGCAGATTCAACATTAGCAACTAGTACAATAAATCCATGTGAGATTTGGCACAAAAGGATTGCTCATATTCATTGCAATTCTCTACCAATAGTAAGAAAGGTTGTGACTGGTCTACCAGAAATTCAGATAGAATAAGAAGGAGTATGCAAAGGATGTGCACAAGGAAAGAATACTAAGAATACCTATCCAAAAAGTGACAACAAAGAAAAAGGGATCTTAGATATTATCCATTCAGATATATGCAGGCCAATGCAAATACCTTCATTAAGTAGGTATGCATACTATGCTTCTTTTATTGATGACAACTCCCACAAGACTTGGATATATTTTTTCAAAAGGAAAGATGAAGTGTTTGAAATATTTAAAGAATTTAAGGCCCTAGTATAAAATCTCTCTAAGAGGAAAATAAATATTTTAAGATAAGATAATGGAGGAGAGTTCACATCAAATGAGTTCAATGATTTCTGTGAGGAAGCTAGGATTAAGAGGGAGCTCACCATTTCCTATAATCCTCAACAAAATGGTGTGGCATAAAGAAAGAATAGATCTATCATGGAAGTGGTAAAATCTATGATACATGATCAAGATATACCAATGTACATGTGGGAAGAAGAAGCCAGAGAAACAGTACATGTACAAAACATAATCTCCCACAGTTTCCTTGGGAACAAAACCCCAGAAGAAATGTATTTCGGAGAAAACCCTGAGGTAAGTCACTTAAATATATTTGGTTGTCCTGTGTATATTCATATTCCCAAGGATAAAATAACAAAGCTAGATCCTTCAGGAAAGAAGGGATTGTTTGTAGGATATAACAAGCAGTCAAAATCCTATCGAATCAATATCCCAATATACCATCTAATTGAACTTAGCAGAGATGTAACATTTGACGAAGATACAACTTTCATAAAGTCGAAGAAAGATAGAGAAGATGAAGAGGAATATGAAACTCCCAAAGATGCAGAAAATGCTAAACCAGTTAGGAATGAAGAAGAAAGTCAGATACTTGAGGTTCATGATATGACTGAACCTTAGTTTCCAGAAGAATTTCCCAATGAAATGATTTCTCAAAAGAGAAATCCTTTCTGGGCTCGTGATGTACTTGAAGAAGCAAAAAGGATTGGTGTCCCAGAAGGAACCATTAGAGAAATAAATAATCCAAAGTCATATCCCAATTATATGGATTTGATGAGTGATCTAGTTGATAAAGAACCAACATGTTTTGAAGAAGCAACAAAGTAGAAGGAATGGGTTGATGCAATGGTTGAGGAATACCGATCCATAATAAAGAATGATGTGTGGGAAATAGTCCCAAGACCAAAAGACAAATCAGTGGTATCCTAGAAGTGGATCTTCAAAACAAAGAATTTCACAGATGGTAGTATAGAAAAGTACAAGGAAAGATTTATAGCTAGAGGGTTCTCCCAAAATGAAGGAATTGACTATGAAGAGACCTTTGATCCAGTAGCTAGGTACACTTCAATTAGAACTGTCCTTTCCTTGGCATCCAAAATTAAGTGGAAGTTACATCAAATGGACGTGAAGACAAATTTTCTAAATGGATTGATAGAATAGTAAGTGTATATCGAACAACCGAAAGGTTTCAAGACTGAAGATAGGGAAGCTTATGTATGCAAAATTAAGAAAGCATTGTATGGGATAAAACAAGCACCCAGGGCATGGTACAGAAGAATATATGGATTCCTGATGAGTTTAGGATTTACCAAGAGTAAGGAAGATTCTAACCTTTACTATAAGGTTGAGGATGATGGGCTTATGATATTACTTTTATATGTGGATGACTTATTCTTAATAGGAGAAGATAATCCCATCAATGAATGCAAGAAGAAGCTTGTTACAGAATTTAAGATGAAATACCTTGGAATAATGCACTACTTTCTAGGTCTTGAAGTTTAGCAATCCCCATATGATATTTTCCTAAACCAAGGAAAATATACGGTAGAAATTCTACAAAGGTTTGTAATGTTAGATTGTAAGGCCATGACTAATATGATGACAACAAACTTGAAGTTATTGAATGATGATACATCGAAAACTTTAGATGCCACCTTGTATAGTAGATTATTGGTTCACTAATGTACTTAACCAATATAAGACCAGATATATGTTTTGGTGTAAACACACTGTCAGTACATGGCGAATTCAAAGCATATTCACCTGATAGGAGCAAAACATGTGATGAGGTATCTAAAGGGAACTTTAAATTATGGGCTTAGATATACATCAGATAGTGAGATCAGATTACATGGGTTCACAAACTCAGATTGGGAAGGACGTGCTAAAGACAGGGAAACCACCTCAGGTTGTTGTTTTAGTTTGGGATCAGACATGATCTCATGGTTCAGTAGAAAGCGTCTGAGTATTGCACTTAGCACAACAGAAGCATAATATATTGCTTCTTGTTCAGCTTGTAGTGAAGCAGTATGGAATCAGAAGATGTTGGTAGGTTTATTTGATGAAGAGATAGATGTTACTGATATCCTATGTGATAATTAGAGTTGTGTCAAGATAACAGAAAATCCAGTTTTTCATGATAAGTCAAAACATATTGAAGTGAGATATCACTTGATTCGAGACATGGTTCAGAAAGGAGATATAAAGATCAAGTATGTTCCTACAGAGGAACAAGTGGCAGATGTGTTGACTAAGCCTCTGGCTCATGTAAAGTTTGAATACTTTCGAGACAAGCTTGGTGTAGTCCGAAAGGACCTCCCTTGAAAGAGGGAGTGACGGTAGATGCAAGAACAATGCAGTGGTGAGTAGATCAGTCTAGAGTATAGTAAGTCTATCTAGGAAAGTTTGGCTTGAAAGGGTTAGTTAGACCAGGCCTGTTGATCCTAAGGGGATTAGTATGTATGACTAGATAAGTTTAACCCAGGTGGGTTTGTAATCCAGGAGAAGGCTTGTTGGTCCCCAGGAAGATCCATCTGTCTAATTAGGCTTGTTGGCTCGAAAGGGTTAGTAAGTTAAAAAAAATGATGAGGTGGATATACTAGATAAATCACAATGATGCTGCTATGAGATAGTTAGAGGGCAGGATGGTTGTTACAGTATTGTTATACTGTTGATTGATGAGATGTTTTCTTTTAGTAGTGTTATGTTGATTATTATTGAGATGTTAGTTCAGTATTGTTATACTGATGACTGCTAAGATGTTTGGTTCAACATTGGTATGTTGATTGTTGAGATGGTTGATTCAATATTGTTATACTAATGATTGATTGAGATGTATGTTTCAGTTTTGTTATATTGATGATAGTTTCAGTATTTTTATACTGATGATTGATTGAGATGTATGCTTCAGTATTTTTATACTGATGATAGTGTCAGTATTGATTATATTGATGATTAATAGATGCTTAGATGTTTATTGAGATAGTTTGAGTGTTGTCACACTGATTGATGTGATAGTTTTAGTATCCTATATTGATGTGGAAGATCCAGTATCTCTATACTGACGATGATGTTCCAGTACCTCTATGTTGGTAATACAGATGATGATCTAGCACTACAGATGATTTGGTTTTTAGCACTAACATGCTAATGATGTTGTTTATTGTTTCAGTATTTAAATAATGTTGATGCAAATGATGATGTTTCAGTATTTCCATACTGAAGATATAGATGATCATGTTTCAGTATTCATATAATGAAGATGCAGATGATGGTGGTTCAGTATTTACATACTGAAGATGAAGATGATGATACTTATGATGCAGATGATGATGTTATCAGTATTCACATACTGGATATGTAGATGATGATGGTTCAGTATTCCTATACTGAAGATGCAGATGATGACGGTTCAATGTTTACACACTGATGTTGGCCAGTGGATGATTCAGAATGTGTTCCAGTATTCGCATATTGATACTATAGAAGATGGTCCAAAAGATGAAGTAACGGATGATGATGATCCAGAAGATAATTCAACATTCATATGCTGATGGTGCAAGAGATATTCCAGAAGATGACAAGAAGATGATAAAAGAAAGATGTTTGAAGAAAGATGATTGCAAAAGAATATCCAGCTAAGATCGATGACGAATATGTATGATGATGTACCAAAACTTTATATGACATATAGAGTCTCACCAATTAGTTGTACAGCTGTAATAGTAGCAGTTGCTACTATGGTTGAATACCTTCCTAGTTAAGAGGGAGTATTAAAATAATGTAAATTCGGAAGATATTCTAGATGTATTGTATTCCTCCTTCTGGAGATGAGTTTGGTCTTGTTAGATTCATTGAAGGATGAAATGTAATCCTCAGAATGTAATTCATGTCAATAGTAACCAAGTTTCAATATAATAAATTCTATTTTTGGTGTCCAGTTGGACAAGTCAGCCCTGAATGCGAGTGAAGTCATCCCCACCAAGTTATAGGTCAAGTCAACAGAAGAATATAAATAGGAAGGTGATCCCCTTCATTTATACTCACTCACTCAAGAAGTTTTGCAAGAGAGAGAAGAACTAGTGCACCAGAAAGAATTTAGAACCAGTTGTCTGGGTTTTACACTGTTTTGGTCGAGATCTATACTAAGGAAGTTTTGCATGGTTTTCTCCCTTGTGGTTTCCTCGAGGAAAATATTTTTGTTCTTTTGTTCTTATGTTTTCTGTGCATGTTTTTCTTTTAGTGATCTTCTAGTAATTTGTTTTAAGATATCATCTAATAAAATTGATAAAACTTAACACTAGGCTCTTCAATTCCTTATGGGAAGATTGAATCACTCCCAAAGTTTCCATAAAAAATTATCCTTACTGCCTTGTGTATGGAAAAGAATTTGTTTTACATTAAACCTCCTCCTTCCATCATTACAAATTGCACAATATTTTTCACAGGATGATGAATCCTCTCCTCTTCAGAACTGAATTGACACATTGCTTAAATTAGAAGAAGAGAGGGAGAAATATAGAAATAATTTATATCAACATCAACAACTGGTGAAGATATGGTTTGATGATAAATATTCCACCAATCATGACTTTTAGATTGGGGATCTGGTACTGAAGTGGAACAAACCCCATAAAGACAAAAGAGACTACACCAAGTATCAGCATCTATGGCTAGGGATATTCATTATTACATAAAAGCTTGGCCCTGGTACTGTCCAATTACAGACGTTGGAATCTCTCTCTCAGGCCTATCCAACAAATATCCATCTCCTTAAGAAATATTTTGCTTGAGATAATCTTTTCTTATCTATACATAGGTGTGTCATTTCGATTGCTTTTTTTCTTCAATTTGTGTGGTTTGATTGATTTCCTCTTTGTTTTATTTGCAAAACACGACATGCTTATAGTAGCCAGTTACATTTGGTAAGTGGACTATTCCTGAAAGGTTTTAACTGAGAAATTTTCAATTAGACATGTCAAAAATATTCGCTCGGTTTATAACTCAAATAATATCTTCATGGAGATTCAACCTGATATCTATGCTCATTTTTTAAACTTGTATATCCAGTTCCTACGATCACTATATATATATGATATATCCATCCTCATGACGATGACTGAATTTTTTGGAGTAGTCTGGTATTCTTGTTAAGTGCCTTGGTAACTATTGGCAGTACATATTTAATAGCCTATTTAACCTTTGTTATTTTCTGATATCGCCTTCGTCACCTTGGAATTAATAAGAATCACCTTAATAAGTGTAAAATGCAAGATAGGGGGTCTTATCACAAGCCATCCTATCATGTTCATAGACATCCTTGGTGAATGGAATTACCACCAGATGGTTCCCCAGCTAGGATATTGTCTTGCATTTTGCATTCGTAAATTATTTCTTTGTTTTTCTTGTTTAAAGTTACAACTTGTTGTATCCAAGGACAGGAGGTCTTATCACAAGCCATCCTGGCCATGTTCATGGAACTTATCTAGAATGGAATTATTGATAGGTGGTTATCAGGCCATGGTAATTTCTTTTGGTATAAAACCAAAAAGACAAGGAGTCTCCTGACAGAGCTAGCTTGTTCAGTTTATGGGTAAGATATGTGTATGGCATTGCACCCTACCAAGGAAGTAGTCTTGTTTCAACTAAGCTGTTATAAAAAAAAGTTTAGAATCTTTGTATAGACCCCTAATAAATAATACACATTCAAGGTGATTACTAGTTTTATGGTCATGAAATAGAATAGGGATTCCCAAAAGCTTATCTAAAACTGCTCCTCACCGTTGGAACCTTGTTTACAAGATACTTAACACTTCGAAGGATTTTTCATTTGTTGAGTATCATTATCAGTAGTTATGGGATTGCAAGATGAAAATAATATCTGCCACTTTGCTAAGATCCGGTTGCATTTTTATATAGTTACTATTTGTTATAAACTTAAATATTTTTTTTTTCTAACTGACATATATTCTTTGGAATTTTCATGTAAATCTGTACAAAGATAAATTCTTTTCCCAACGAGTCTCCATTTCTTGTTGGAAGAAACATATCCCATTTTATCACTTTAAAATGGGATCCCCATGCATCTTTTAATTGGATTTTGAAGCCATTATCCTGTTGCGAGAGTTCTTAGCATCTTTACTATAACTGCTGTATTTTTCTTTTAATAAAAATTCCTTAGAAAACCTTTTTTGTTTTGTTTTGTGGATTGTGGAAAAGCCCCTTTTTCTTTTAAATATGTTTTACGTTTTCGCAACCCGCACTCCGCAACCCACATCACAGATTGCAGAAGTCATTTTTTTGGAGGTTTTCAAAGATCAATTTTCTACATTTCGCAACCTACAAATGTGGATTGTGGATGCTTGACTCTTTCTTGGTTTAATAAATGTTTGTCTTTTCACAACCCGCAACCCACAAATCTTATGCTGATTGCGGAAATCCGGTTTTTAAATAAAACTTTACCTTTGCATTTCTACCTTTCAAATTACGCAATGCCACCCATTTCTGCGAGATCTATGACCCATATCTATTCTGTCGTTGAGTCATGGATTATTTAGTTCATTTGAATTCATGAATTATTTACCATTTCACTTGAATTTTTTACTATGATTATGATTTTTACTGCGATTTTCTCGATCAAGCTTACCAATCCTCTGATCTCCAAGATTTTAACCGATAAGTTTCTTACTCTGTGCACCCATTTTTCGTTATTTTTTAACTGTGGTAAATTTTCATCATGGTTTCTAAATTCCTACCAAAAGTTACCTCCAAGTCAGATAGCATGTCCAGAAATACCAAGTCTAAGACTGCTCTGAATGAGAAAACGAGCAGGGACCCAAACGTCAGTATCTTTATTGACACCAATGGATGTGTTAGCACTCAGAATGTACCCAGGTTGTAAAAGGTAAGCTCCAAGGTAACAGCAAAACCACTTTAGAAAGAAACTGGTATTTTCTTTCAGAGAGGGGATCTCTCAATACAGATTTAATAGGACCAGATATAAAATACCATTTAAAGATTTGGGTATTTAGCTGAAACAATCACATAACCATTGGGCATGGAGTCATATATAATATAAATGTGTCACAAAGACATATACACGAGATTTATCAAAGGCAAGATAATCACATCATCACAGTCATTCAAATTAATCCAGGTGAAATAAAAGAGATGAGGAGACAACCCATTAATACAGAGCATCAACAAGGATGAATTCTATATCAACTTTAGCAGAAAAAATCATATAATATCTGAAATGATGACTAGAGCATAAACATATGAATTCTAATCATCTAACGCTAAATTCCAGATATGAGGAAGAAACAAAATGGAATGTTACACAAGGGAAATACAATCGCATAAAGAAAGAGGCACATACTGTCATATCAACGAAACAGGAATCTCTGGCAAAAATCTCATGCATTCACTTTGTCATTCAAAAATAGATATGTTCTCCAAAATTATTCCACCTGATGGGTTCCAACCCCCATCTCTTAAAAGACATGCAAATTTATACATAAAATAATAGGTCTTCCTAGAAGATCAATAACTGAATGATCGGCTTAATGTAGAGTTTTGTAACTGAATCCCTAACTCCTAGGAAGTTTGTTACAACTCCACTCCTAACAGATCATAAAGTAAAATCAACTTGATAACAAACTTTCACCTCGCCAGCTCCACGTCTTTTCCCCATTAGCTCCATGTCTTTGCCCCATCAGCTCCTCAGTGCATAACACCTGTTTCTAGGAATGAAGAATATACTTTGTCTTTCCAAACCGCTCCAAAGCTTTCCATTGCTCCGAACTTGGGGTGTCACATTCCATCATTTCCTGAATTGATACTTCGAGCTCCATATATGCTTCATACGACTTCTTGGGTAATCTGCTTCTGATAATGGCGAACTTCTGTAGAATTTTGAAATCCTCTGTTAACATATCCACAATGGTTTTCCCTGTTATGCTTTTCTCCAAATCATTAAATTTGGAGTGGTCCATGCGGCACTGGACAAGGAGGTTATGATAATGTTCCTGTGGGAACATCCGCCCCTCCTCATCCCAGAAAGAAGGCAATCCATCTTCGAACAACTCTTTAAAATCCTGTTTGAAATTATTAACCTGCAAAAGCAATCCTTCTGATTTATCTTGGACCGTCTTTATTAAGTGATGCTTGTGGATGAATTTCTTTGCCCATAACACTATTGATACTCTGTCTTTTATGCCCATATCATGCAATTTCTGATATGTCAGTGAATTCAGAAAATTCAGTGTGTTCTGAGCTATAGTAAGAGGTCTTTTCTCCATATGTTCATTTACCAGCTTTAATCTCTGGTGAGCCAAATTTATCAGTATATTCAAATCATCAATAAAATTTAGATAGTGCCGAAACTTGGTAATCTCTATAGACAAGGTATCCCAAATGATATGTTTTGCCCCCTGAAGAGGGCCTTTCCCAATGCATTTTTCTTTTAGCTCATTGATTTTTTTTTACAATTGATTCCTGTCCTGCAATATTTGTTTTTTACTTTCACTTACTTTGGCCAATTTAGCTTTTATCTTTTCATTCTCTGCCTTCAACTCTTTAATTGCTTCATCTTTCAAACTCACCTGGGACATAGGCACCAACAAATCGTCTGCAGAAAAATCATCTAATGGCTTGTGGATATTCACAATGGACAGGTCTTCATCAGCGGGGGTTTGACTCATTAACTCTTCCATAAATTCCTTCTCGTCACTTTGGTATTTTTTCATTGAGGAAATCTGAGATAATAGTTCATTCCGCTTGGCCTCCCACCTGTCCTTTTCTTCCTGTAGCTCGAAAGCTTTTCCTTTATACTCCATCATCTCTTGATGGACTTTATCCTTTTCCTCTTGCAAAGCCATTAATTCAGCTGATTGGACGTGCTCTGAACCTGGGATCTTCAGCTTTTTCTTTAAGACCTGGAGTGCATTGTCTTTTTCCTCTAACATCCTCTTGACTGCTTGGGTGTTGTCTAAACTAACAATGTCTGTTTGCAGTTTTCTAATCTGAATGACATTTGCTTTATTCTCAACTTTCTCATGCTTCAATTGAATTTCTAATTTGTCTATCAAAACTTGCAATTTATTAATCCTTACCATGGCTTGCAACAAGTCTGAGTAAATGATGTCACTGGTTTGTTTGTGAAGTTGTATCTTATCTAGAATACTGATTTTGTCTAGCCGGATCTCCATTTCATACTTCTTCTTGTCGTTTACTATAGCCATCTTAAATGTATTTCTCTCAGCATCTCTAGCAGAAACTAGAGAGGTTTTTGAACTGTATAAACTTCTCACTCTTGGGAGCAAATTTCTTGTCTCCTCCAGAGACTATTTCCTCTTCTCTGTATCGCTGGCTTTGAGCTCTTCCTTCGACTTAAATACCGGGCTTGATTCTGAATTGTCTACATCACCCTCTACATTTTTAAAAGATAATTGGTTTACTTGCACGGTTTTCATGGGAATTAGGGCAACCCTTTTGAAACCATCAGAAACTTCCTCATTTACCATTTCACCACCTTCAAGCAGCTTTGCCTTTTTATGGGACCCATCTTCATCCACTTCCATACTCTCAATCTCAGAGAGACTTCTCTTAACTACAATGTTAGTATTTTCTGATACTGTAATGGGTGCAATATGTGGATCTTCCTTGAACTGTAACAGATTGGCTGTTTCAACTAAATTTTCAACAGACTAGTGCTCAAATGGATTATTCTTGTTGGCTTGTTTCCTTAGGGATATAACATGATGTGGATCATAATTCAGTTTTGATTCCTTTTGGAAATCCATATTCTCCAGCAATTTCTCTATGAATATTAAGGCGCCTTTACTTTTAAAAATGAAAGAGCCGACTTTAAATGGAAATTTAATGTTTGAAGACTTTTTGAAAGCCCCAAAATGCTCTTCTTCAGACAACAACCTCTGCCAAATAAATTCAAGTGCGAAAACCCTCGGGGTTAAAAAGGCAGGTAACCTGTAAGGCTGACCGGTAAACCCATATATTCTTAACACAGTGAAATCCCTGTACAGAAGCCAATCTCCAACTTGATCTTCGAGTGAAGGCTGCATTAAACACTTCATTTCATCCAGAACACGGGGCAAATCCTCATCAAATAACATTTTGTACATTTCCGACATGATCGAATTAGCAAATTCAAACATGTTGATTTGCTTGGGCAAATGAGAAGAGCACAGAGTACTTAAAAATTTCAACTCGGTGACATTGGAGCATAATAGAATGTTGAGCAAGTAGGTCTAAAACCTAAAGAACCAAACTTTTGGAAACTCAGTTAACTGAAGATGTATTGCTTCAGCGAGATATTCATCAAAATTAAATACAGGAATTGGCTGGGATTCAGGGCTCAAGGAACCTATTCTTAATAAAAAACCAAGGATGACATCACTTACACGACAATCATCAACCAGACCCAATACTTGACAAACCAGAGATACGACCATTTGGACTTCATTTTTGAAAATGTGCACGGGGTAGGGCAGGAAAAAACCATCAAGGGATTGACCTTCTTTTAAAATATTAGACAGGAAATGACAGCAATTCTCAGTTTCACAATTCTTGTAAAAATCAGTAAGGACAGACTCATTTATCGACTCACGATTAACAGGGTAATTTTCAGGCAAACTGAGATTTTCTCTGATGACTGTGGCATCAATTTTACAAAGTATTCTGGACGCAAACCAACTCACAATTATTCTCTGGGAGGGAGAGTAGTTTACAGCACACCACTCCGCAAATTCCGGGAAATGGAGGGTTTGCTCAAGAGTGAAGTAATACAGGAAAGACTTACATACATTTAATACATCGTTCCCCTGTGAGTTATAATACCACAATTTCTCCTTACTGACAGACACGCTCCCTACGGATTGGAAGGGGTCGCACACGCCCCTATATCTGTCTACTAAAAACTCCTCTCTGTCATCTACGGCCTGACCAGACACTTGAATTTCTTTCCCCTGGTCCATTACTTAATTTACAAAGGTAATTTGGACGGAAGAACTACAGGGTTTAAGCCTTACCTGGTTGACTGTAGAGGCGTGTGCTTGGAGCGTGCACGAAACTGACAAATGGAAGCTGCTGAATCGGCCAGTCCTTTTCACCCTTCCCGAACAAATAAAATAATAATGATAGAAGTCAACCTTGCTTTTATAGGCCCCCACCGGATTTCTGTAAACCACTTTTGTCTCCGGAGCCTGTCATAATTCGCCACGTGGACAATAATTTATTTTCCGCAACCACCATCTATTCCTATATGCCACGCACTTCCATTCTCCGGATTCATTCAAGACCATTGATCTGATTCTTCCTTAATTTATAACCCTTGGATCACGTGCCACGTACCTCTTTCCGTCGGGCGCCTTGGTAATAAACAACGTGCAAGTCTCCACCCCATAAACATCTCCAACTGTCGATGAAATAGCCTCTCATTGCTCCGCCGTTAGATCGGGAAGGAGATATTAGATTCTGCTGAGTTTCCTGACCTTATCCTTCATGCAACTTCACGTTCCGAAATCCCCCATAGCCATAGATGCGATCAACCTTTATTTGTGAGCCATTGGATTAGGTGACACCTATCAAATTCCACTGGGCTCCGTCATTTTAACCACCTCACAACTTTATGTTCTGGAATCGTCAACCACCATTGATTCACTTCACCTTTAATCCTCAACCGTCAGATCAACCGCCACATACTCATTCCACTGGGCGCTTTGGATTTATCTACCGTGCATATTTTGGCCCCGGAATCAATCCGGACCCTAGATGTGATCTAACTTTACCTCTCCATCGTTGGATCGAGTACTATGTACTCGATTCCGCCGGACTCTATTGCTTTAACCAACGTGCGATTTCATAAGGCAGATTAAGAATGGACCGTGGATCTGCCCGAGCTAGATTGATAGCCATTGATCTGTGCACCCGATGAACGCCCGGACATACTTTATCTTCCTCGCATTTCTGAGAGTGCGGAGACGATCATGGCCATTGAGTTCTATCCTTTCAACTCGCACCATCAAATCTTGATAACGGGATCACGTTTTGGGGTATCATCATACTCTTACAATATATATTTTAACCAAGGTTCGGCAAGCAACCAATTATTTCTTCTTCATCATGATTTTTCATCCCCTTTGATAAATAATGGTGTTAACAGGATGCATTTCTGAAACCCTTCACCTGGATTGGTCAAGTATTTATGCAATATTTTAAAATGATGATTTCTCTACAATTACCCATGACCAGCCTACTTATGCCAAAACTAGCAACTCCCATCTTCACTGCATTGCAACTCGGCCTCTGTTCATACCGCATACAGACCCGGTCAAGTGTGTGCTTGACCATGCAAGCCCTAAAGAATGATCATTTGATGAACATAATAGAAACCCTATGGCTTCATTCCATCCAAATTTATTTGTGAGAGAATATGCTCTCAGGCCTCCCCAACAACTCATAATGGCCCAATTTCTTGATGAGACCGTGACCCAATTCGACTACGAGGAAGTAATAAAATCATGGATGGATAACCCTACAGAGTACATTCCCAAGACTAGAAAATTTCTATCCCATCTCATGATTCAGGGAGCCATTTTGATTGCTAGTGGCTATGTTTTGGCGAATGCATGCCTTACCCAATTGTACATAATTTAAAACTGAATGGGCTCCTATAGCCTTGTTGAGGCCTGGAAATTCACAGGTAGCAACAGTAAAGGATTCTCCCCAATCAACATTCCCAACTAGCCCGTTGACTGTTTGGTATAGGGAATCCGTTCGGTTTGTGGTCTGGCTACCGTAGGTCAAGGTACAAAACAACAGCTTTACCGGTTGCGGCCCGGTCCACCGATTTTTTTGTATTTTGACTAAATTATGAAATGCAAGTGCTTAATTAATAATGCAGGGTGACAAATTGCAAGGGGCCGTCACAAAGTGATGCGCAGGTTCTTACCTCTCGTCTTAAGGCGCGCAAGCATTTAAATCACATACAGCAAGTAAATAAACTAACTACCTAAATCTATCCCTAGAGAGCAATGTTATCATTCGTTAGTGAGTAATACATTCCGTACATGCATTATGAATAGTTACAGAAAGATGATACTTCATTCAAAACACATGAACAATTACAGATATTTAAACAACCAGATAACCGATTATTTTACGAACAACATTTATTACTCACAGTGGAAGAAATCCCAAAGATACTGAAGAACATTTAACAAGAACATAGGTTCAGGAAATTAAATACTCTCACAGTAAATGAAACATAGTTGAAAACGAAATAGTTCCTCTTCAACATTATTCATTGAGTCGCATTGATACATTCCACATTTCACTCTCTCCAGCAGGCAAAATTGCAGTTTCCTTTGCAAAACGAAGTAGTTCCTCTTACAAGTAAACATTTACAAAATTTTCCAAGGAAAAATCCTTCTCTCATTCCTACTTTCAAATATTTAAACTATAATTACAGAGCATTTAATTTTCCCCAGACGCATGATCTTTCATTTCCTCTAACGCTTCAGATTCCTTGTCTGTATGTAATCATGGACCACTTGGTAACTGATGACTTCTTAGGCTCGAGCCGTTATAGCTTCGGGTTTTGTCTTCTACTCCCCTGGTTCTCCTGGCGATCCCTCTGGTTTCAATTATATTCTTGCCAAACAGTCCGTCTTTCTCAGCACCACGGTAGAGTACTTAATCTCCTCAAAACCGCCTGCCATCAATCGACCAGCATCATTCAAAACAACAAATATTATCAATTAAATGACTATTCCACAAGGAAATGGTGAGGCACACCATCTACAGGCCTGACAAACCTAGCCTACGACAGTCAACAGGAAACACATTGGCGGGAAAACTTAAAATCGGCAATCGAAAGGAAATAACATCGGAGGCCAAGGGGCTTTCCCAGCTGCAACGACGGAAGAAACCCAAATCACGGACAAGCGACATGCGTGCAAGAGAGGCTTTAATCGGAAGTCGGAAGGATTTGAACTTCGAAAGCCAAAATATTTGGAGAGCCACAATGGTGGAAAAGAGAAAACTAAATCCATGCGATGCAAGTCAGATGTCGGACGGATTTGCGTTTCAGAAGACAAAAGGCTTTTCCATCCGCAACGGAGGACGAGACATGACTTCATGCACGCGACTAAAACAGGTTAAAACGCATCGGCCATCGACGCTTTCACACTTCGAAAGCTAAATTGCTTTAGGAGCCGCAACGGCGGATGGAAAACGGTTCGAACTTCCGATCAAAACACTGAAAAAATAAGTGTTTCAGTCAACTTCAAACATCCAACAATGGCGACCTCAGTAGAGACAACTGGTTTGATCAACAAACAAAACAATATTAACAGCTAGGGCTCACCATAAACTTCAGCGCAATCAAAAACCAGACCTTGGTTAAGAGTTAAGCTTTGTAGTCATTTAAAGATTGAAACACATGCCAACAACTCCAAGGATTCAAAGATTAAAGCAAAATCATGAGGAGGTGTCCCGAATTTAAGAAATTTGGGGAGAAAAGTTGCAGCTGCAACAATTGGCGATTACCTGGCGAACCTAGATCTCTGGGCAATTAACCTCTGAGTGACAGACTGCTTAACAACAATAGCATCGTATTGAATTCTTCCAGCAATATGGATTTCTCAGATGACAGAAGTGCGTACCCTTAATCATTGATGACAGTCCAATTAGGGGGAGTGGAAACCAAGATTTTCAAGTCTAGATGACTCTGTTGAGGCTAGACAATGAGTTTCATTAACCTTTGTCTTCAGGTCGCTAACAATGTGGACACCACAGGATTGTAGCAGATGGTAAGCAACAATATTCATTTGTTCCTTGTTCCCATGCCATTTTAGCACTTTTGTGCTTTTGGACTTTTGTCCCTTTCATATGAGTCCTCCTGTATGCCTTTCTTACTGAATTTTAATTCAGGATCCTCTATCCCATAGTGTCCTTTTGTGTGAGTGGTGTACTTCAAGTTTCAGCTCACGGACGAAGAGGATCTTTTGGCAATTCAGTACTTATGATTCAGCTCCTGCTTTGATTTATGATGCTTTCATAAGAGTTTTTGACTCTTTATTTGCCTTTTGGCATTCGTTTCTTGGCATGGGATCATTTATATTTAATACACTGTTCACTTTGCTCCTTTCCATGGGTCCTTTTCTATTGCTCCTTAGAACATTTTAAATGTGACGTGGATGGAGCCTCGACATAGTACCCCAGACTCCTCGAATCCGGTTTATTTCACAGGGGTTAAGCAGGACTTCAATGCACACAGAACTATCCAATAAAACTGCTAAACTGGAAGAAGTTCAAACAGTAACACACAGTCTGATACTCAAATGTTTATCACTCCCAAACATTTAGAGGTTCCCCCTGCAACTACAGGTTCGTCCCCTTTATTGAAAACAAGAAAACTCAACTAAAGCAAACTAAAAAACATGACTCAAAAGACAGCTAGATGAATTATTTATATACAAGACAGAAAAATCAAACAAACTCAGGAAAAATAAGGTTTGAGAACCAAACCATTTACTGGTAGGTTCTCCTCCCACCCCTGTAGATCTTGTAACTTGTAGTTAGAAGGAGCAAGCTTGGCTGTAATCTGAAAAGGGCCTACCCACAACTACTGGAATTTTTTATGCTTTCCTTTCTCATCATGGGGGTGGTCCCATTTGATGTCTAAGTCTCCCACTTCAAAGTCTTTTGTCCCAACTTTATGCTTGTCAAACCATCTCTTAACTGACTCTTGTTGTTGTTTAAAGCGGTCTTTGGCTTTAGCTCTAGCCTCCTCTGCTTTCAAGAGATTATATATTCTTATTTGTAAAACTTCATCATCCGACCCCCTAGACTCTTGGGCTAGTATGGAAGATGGTAGCATGATATTGGGAGGAAGGATGGCTTCTTTACCATAGACAAGGGTATATGGAGACACTCCAATCGCAGACTTGGGGGTGACTCTATCAGCCCAAAGGGCATTTGGTAATGCAGAGTGCCAACTCCTTTGGTTTTCTACTACAGTCTTCTTCAGGATTCTGATCAGAATTTTACTGGAGGATTCAGCCAAACCGTTCCCTTGTGGATAATAATTAGCAGAATAATGCAATTTTATCCCTTTATCATGAGCAAAAGCAGTCAATTTAATTGATGAAAAGTACTTGGCATTATAAAAAACTAACGAAACTAGAACTCCAAACCTGGTCATGATATGGTCTTGTAAGAAGCTGATGACTTCATCTTCATTAATCTTGTGCAGCGGAATAGCTTCGACCCAGCGAGTGAAATAATTCGTAGCGGTCAGAATGTACTTGTGCTGCAGAGAATAATTTGGTTTGATTTCTCCAATAATGTCTAGTCCCCATTGCTCGAATGGTTCTGTAATCACCACAGACTTTAGAGGTGCTGCTGCTTTAGGCTGTCTCCCACCACACCTTTGGCAAATATCACATTTCCTGACATGTGCATGTGCATCCTTGAAGAGTGTAGGCCAATAGTAACCGGCTTTGAGGATTTTGTGGGCTGTAGTGTCTCCTGAATAATGTCCTCCAGCAGGACCGTCATGTAATTCTGACATTACTCTCTTAGCATCTTCCTTTTCCAAACATCTGAGAAGAACCCTGTCATAATTTTTTCTGAATAATATTCCTTCAACAAGTTGATAGGAGGCTGATTTAAGATGCAACGCTCTTCTTTGCTTGGAATTCCAATGTTCTGGCAGCATCCCTGACTGTAAGTAATGTACAAGGTCTCTATACCAAGACTCGGGAGCTGTAAACAAAGGGCATACATCCATTATATGTAATCCGGCATCATCTTCCCAGGATTGTTCTTCATTGTTCCCACTTTTAGTCATCAATTTGCATAACCCTTGACCTTTATGAGAAGGGATCTTACAGCTGGGTAGGGGACTATTACCTTGGTTCGATTCTTTAATATATAAGGCCTGAATTGCTTCACTGCCTTCAACACTGTATAAGCTTTCTTATCAATGGCTGGGTAATTTAACTCAGCCCCCTATAGACCAGTACTCATAAAGGCGATTGGGAATTCATCCCCCCCATCTTCCTTTTGCGTGAGCACAGCTGCCAGTGAATCATCGGATGCAAATGTATACATAATAAAGTCTTTATCAAAGTCGGGGATTTTCAAGGAGGGAGCGTGTGCAACAACAGTTTTAATTTTGCTGAAAGCGTCCTTCTCAATATCAATCCACTTAAATTGTGCATTTTGTTTGACCATCTGCTGTAGTGGTTTGACAGTCTGAGCGAAATCAGGCACAAACCTTCGTACAAAATTTATGGTTCCCATAAATGATTGCATTCCTTTATTATTATGGGGCATGGGGATTTGTTCAATGGCCTTAATTCTTTCCGGGTCTATAGATATACCCTTCTTTGAAACTATGTTCCCTAGTAACTTGCCCTCAGTGACGGTGAACACGCATTTCTTGGGATTAAGCGAGATGTCGTACTTCCGATAGCGTTCAAAAATCTGTCTTAAGTGAAAAGCGTGATCTCCTCTTTTCTTTGAGAATATTGTAATGTCATCCAGGTACACTACAACACTTCGTCCAATCAATCCATGGAACACTATGTCCATATCCCTCTGAAATATTGCTCCAACATTAATCAACCCAAAAGGCATCCTTCTATAGGCAAAGGTTCCCCATTTAGTTCTGAATGTTGTCTTTAATCTGTCTTCTTCGGCTACTAATACTTGATTGTAGCCAGAGAAACCATTTAATAATGAAAACAGCTCAGAACCTGAAACCATCTGTAGCAGCTGCTCCATGGGTGGCACAGGATAGTTATCTTTATCTGATGCACGGTTTAAGTTCCTGAATTCCACGCAAAGTCTGATTTCCCCAGACTTTTTCCTTACTGGTACTAGATTTGATACCCAATCAGATTGTCTAACTTTGAAGATCATTCTCGCGTCCAATAACTTCTTCACTTCACTTTGAATCAATGGTTCCAATTTCGGATGCATTTTCCTCAAAGGTTGTTGATATGGCTTGATGCCTGTTTTAATGGGAACGACATGCTTGATGATGCTGGTGTCATATGTTTTCAAATATTCGTACATCCATGCAAAAACATCTTTATATTGTTTAAATAGACTGATGAATTTGTCTCTTTCTGTTGGTGAACAGCATTTTCTGAGATTCATGAACTTAGGAGCCGTTTCAGTCCCCAAATTTATCAGCTCAAACTGTGGTGATGAGCTGTGGGTTTTTACTTTGGCTGGTCTTCTGAAATTTTCATTTAAATCGAACATATTTTCCAACGTTTTGACTCCTTTAGGAATGAAATTATCGTATTTCATCTCAGCCTGATGCTCTTCATCGTCTATGATCGCTCCTCTAAACACTTCATCATTCGTTAAACATTCTATGATCTGCTGGTCGTCATTGAACACTCATAGGTTTGTAATCATATTAGGTACAGAGGGCCTGAAAAGCAGTTCAACAGAGCATCGATTATTAGTGGGTACGAGTCTAGCGGCCGATGTGGCCAACAAATCAGCAGCTACATTTTTTATTCTTGGAATTGAAATGATGTTAAATGCATCAAAATATTTCAGCAAATCCCATACCTCATTCTGGTAAGATTTTAAGTGAGGAGAAATACAATGTATCTGATTCCGGATTTGTTTCACAATAATCTCAAAATCCCCAAAAACTTTTAGATTAATTACCTTCAATTCAATTGCCTTCTTTAGTCCCTGCACCAGTGCTTCGTATTCAGTTGTATTGTTAGTACATTCAAACTCTAATCTACATGAAAGGAAATGTTTATTATTCTGTGGGTCAATCAAGACACAGCCAGCCCCTGACCCTTCTAATGTCTTAGAGCCATCAAAAAATAAAGTCCAAAAATCACTAACTACTGAAAATGAATCTATTCCTACTGCTAAGTCTACTAATTTACAGTCAATCTCATCAGCCAGTGAGAATCGAAGGAGATCAGGCTGGGTATCAGCTGTGTTGTTGGATTCTTCTACTTGGTAATTACCTGGTTCTAACTCAATCAAATAGTTTCCCAAGATAGAATCCACAGGTTCATTCTTCTCTTCAAGTTGGGTAACATTGTACTTCATGTGAGGCTCCCTCAAAATATTAATCTGGTTCGGACTTTCTTTGTATGGAAACCATAGATGCGACCAATCAAACGTGAAATATCCATTAAGTTTGGCTGACCAATATCTACTCAGGATAAGGCCATATGCATCTGGTATATCAGCCACCACGATATTAATGACCTGGCATACTTTATCATTTGAAGCCAGGCGGACTAGGACATCTTCCATCTCACCAATCACCTTCACATCTATCCTGTCCAACTGGACTACTCTCCACGGGGATGGCTTAGGATGCCCATTGATTCTTTTACAGATAGATATTGGCATGACATTAACAGTTTCCCCTGAATGTACCAAGCAATTATGTACATTGTAGTTAAATATTTCAAAAGTAAGGAGGAAAGGTGGATGCTTGTGCTTTGACTTACCTCCACTAATGTTCTCTCCAATCTCTTCTTCTTCTTCTGGTTGGTTGTTCGTGGGTGTCTTTTCATCTGATGTTTCAAGGGCTCTCAATAGCCTTTCTTTTTGCTGTGGCACTTTGCACATCTCGAATAGTGGAACATTCGCCTTTATCTTCTTTAAATCCTCCACAATGTCATAATCCATCTGCTGTTCCGTGGGATGAGGCCTATCAGCACTCTCCTTACCTTCCTTCGGCCTGGCCGTTGTATCATTCTGTCTAGGAATTTGGCTGGTAATAGTGAATTCTGGAATTGTATCAGCCAAAGACTTGTCTTGAAATCTCTTCTTAACATTTCTCTGCAGCCTCTTAATCTTTGGAAGTATAAGACTGTCTTCATTAACTGTCCCTTGGCTCCTCGTGGCTACATTGGTCTCCATAACGTCTTCACACCTGTGAGTCTTTTCTTCTTCAGCATCAAATAGTGATACAGAATTCCATAAAGCCATGGTTTCCTCTTCCTGTTCTTTAGCAGACGTAGAGGTAGAATTTTCCTTTCCTTCTTCATTTCCCTCTTCTGTCAATCTAGAATCTAACAGTTGGTTCATGACCAACGTCATCAAATTTATCCACTGCGGGCAATTCTTTTTCGAGTGTGGCTATTGGTGGAACATGGAAAAATTATCCAAGCCTACCTCTGTTAAATTCATAGATGCAGTATTGTGCGGAGGAGGTTGAGACTGGTGGTTATCTTCTCTTTTCTTATAATATGGCCTATAAAACTTTTGTGCTTCCTTTTCTTTCTCCATATCTATGATTTTATTGGAAATCTTCTGCATCATTTTGGCCATGTTTTCCACATCTAGAGACTTTTCTTCTTTAGGCTTAGTAAACAATAAGGATTTTCTTCCTGTACCTTTTTCTCCAGATTGTTCTGGATAGTATTCAATGCTCTCTCTTTTAGCTTCCACTACTTCTGCTTCTTCATAGGTTTCTGTCAAAGTAGGCTTGGCCCTACCTTTGGAAAACATGGCTAAATCAGGGCCTAAAGCTGAAGTATAGTATTCAATAAGAACCTTGTCTAAAGGCTTATCTGTTTCAGAGAATTTCTTGAGATATGATGCAAACCTTTGAGTAAAACTGTGCACCTTTTATTTTCTTTCTTTCTTCAATGCGCACAGCCCTTTCATGAGAGCTGCATGAGTTTTCTGAGTTTCATACTTACTTCTGAAGATTCTTTCGAAGGTATCCCAATCAGGGATAGAGTTAGCAGGAAATCCAAAGTACCATGACGCTACAGCTCCTTTAAGGGTATGAGGGAACAATCTGCATACCACATCTTCATGTTCCCCGGCCCTTAATCCCTCGATTTCCAAGTAAAAGCTTTGTAGATGATCATCTACTAATATTTTCTCACTGGGGTCAAACTTGGGCAACATCTTATCAAAGGCTTGAGGTAGGTCATGTAAGGGAGGTGTAAGGTTTAATGGTGATCTAGCTCTCCATGCAGGCAGTGGATTTGGTGGGTTAGGTGGTTGATTAGCATTTACTCCTACCATGATTCTGGGTGGGGAGTGAGGAGGTGAACCAACTCGAGTATGAGCAGGAGAACTGTAAGGGGTTTCTGGGCCTTCTTGATTCAAAGGTAACTCAACTTCTTGTAAGGATTTTTCTACAAGCTCTTCCCAGTCTCCCACCAACACTGAGTCTTCTGCGATAGGCCGATCTTTCCTTTTATACTCTCTCCTGGGCAGCTCAGGGATGATTGGCAATCCTCCAATATTCTTTACGTATGCCCTGGTATGTCTTCTCAGATCATTCACAATTTCATTGCCAACAAAATATAGATGTTCTCTTTCTTCCGGAATTGGATTACGAAACCCACTGCTTTCAGAACTGTTACCGGTGGAATATTCTCAGGAAAACGGGTTTCCTCGGCCAGCCATGCACTGGCGGCCCTCCTTCTAGCGCCAAAACTGTTGAGGCTTGGAAATTCATAGGCAGCAATAGTAAAGGATTCTCCCCAATCAACGTTCCCAACTAGCCCATTGACTGTTTGGTATAGGGAATCCGTCCGGTTTGCGGTCCGGCTACCGTAGGTCAAGGTACAAAACAACAGCTTTACCGGTTGCGGCCCGGTCCACCGAGTTTTTTGTATTTTGACTAAATTATGAAATGCAAGTGCCTAATTAATAATGCAGGGTGATAAATTGCAAGGGGCCATCACAAAGTGATGCACAGGTTCTTACCTCTCGTCTTAAGGTGCGCAAGCATTTAAATCACATACAACAAGTAAATAAACTAACTACCTAAATCTATCCCTAGGGAGCAATGTTATCATTCGTTAGTGAGTAATACATTCCGTACATCCATTATGAAAAGTTACAGATAGCTGATACTTCATTCAAAACACATGAACAATTACAGATATTTAAACAACCAGATAGCTGATTATTTTACGAACAACATTTATTACTCACAGTGGAAGAAATCCCAAAGATACTGAAGAACATTTAACAAGAACATAGGTTCAGGAAATTAAATACTCTCACAGTAAATGAAACATAGCTGAAAATGAAATAGTTCCTCTTCAACATTATTCATTGAGTCGCATTGATACATTCCACATTTCACTCTCTCCAGCAGGCAAAATTGCAGTTTCCTTTGCAAAACGAAGTAGTTCCTCTTACAAGTAAACATTTACAAAATTTTCCAGGGAAAAAGCCTTCTCTCATTCCTACTTTCAAATATTTAAACTATAATTACAGAGCGTTTCGTTTTCCCCAAACGCATGATCTTTCATTTCCTCTAACGCTTCACATTCCTTGTCTCTATGTAATCATGGACCACTTGGTAACTGATGACTTCTTAGGCTCGCGCCATTATAGCTCCGGGTTTTGTCTTCTACTCCCCTGGTTCTCCTGGCGATCCCTCTGGTTTCAGTTATATTCTTGCCAAACAGCCCGTCTTTCTCAGCACCACGGTAGAGTACTTAATCTCCTCAAAACCGCCTGCCATCAATCGACCAACATCATTCAAAAAAACAAATATTATCAATTAAACGACTATTCCACAAGGAAATGGTGAGGCACACCATCTACGGGCTTGACAAACCTAGCCTACGGCAGTCAACAGGAAACACACTGGCGGGAAAAATTAAAATCGGCAATCGAAAGGAAATAACATCGGAGGCCAAGGGGCTTTCCCAGCCACAACAACGGAAGAAACCCAAATCACGAACAAGCGACACACATGCAAAAGAGGCTTTAATCGGAAGTCGGAAGGATTTGAACTTCGGAAGCCAAAAGACTTGGAGAGCTGCAACGGCGGAAAAGAGAAAACTAAAGCCATGGGATGCAATTCAGACGTCGGATGAATTTGCGTTTCAGAAGACAAAAGGCTTTTCCATCCGCAACGACGGACGAGACACAACTTCATGCACGTGACTAAAATAGGTTAAAACGCATCAGCCATTGACGCTTTCACACTTCGGAAGCTAAATTGCTTTAGGAGCCGCAATGACGGACGGAAAACGGTTCGAACTTCCGATCAAAACACTGAAAAACTAAGTGTTTCAGTCAAATTCAAACATCCAACAATGGCGACCTCAGTAGAGACAACTGGTTTGATCAATAAACAAAACAATCTTAACAGCTAGGGCTCACCATAAACTTCAGCGCAATAAAAAACTAGACCTTGGTCAAGAGTTAAGCTTTGTAGTCATTTAAAGATTGAAACACATGCCAACAACTCCAAGGATTCAAAGATTAAAGAAAAATCATGAGGAGGGGTCCCGAATTTAAGAAATTTGGGGAGAAAAGTTGCAGCTGCAACAAGCCCATCACATATTGCTTATAGGAGAATCATTTAATTGGGCACATATTCTCTCGGTGACTCTCAAATAGGTAGTTGAAAAATATCAGAAGACTTCAAGCTCAAGAAAGTCAATTTTCTACATGTTGGGTTATGTCATGGATGTGTTCTGTGCAACTTCTTCGTTTCCGACCATGGGCTGGAACTGGACCAAGACTTCACATCTGGGACATATCTACAACTCAGATACATGGGATGGAAAAAAATTTCCTTGGATTTATGAGATATGTGACCAGTTTATAGGATCGATGTATCATATGATTTTCATGGGAGATGCCCCAACTTTTTCAGAAAGAGCCAGAGCTCTTATTGCTGTAATGGGGGATTGGTATGTAGGAGAATATTTATCCTACATTTTCATTTGGGGTAGCAATACATTTCATTTTCTATGAAGGATAGTCCCAAACATGGTGTTTCTCCAAGAGATTTTATTTCAAACTATTATTGATGGGGTTTTCCCAAAGCTTGTGGCTGCTAAGAGGAATTGTTGTCCCAAGTTTCCTTTGTACTTGGGAGTTTTGATAGTGAAAAATTCTACTCATGTTTCTATCCTGGGTAAAGCCATAGCAAAGATGAACCTAGGAGAGGCATCGAAAAGGATGCATGATCCCAAGTTTTTGCTGGAAAATCATTTTGTACAAGAGCATACCAAAATGGAATATGCCCATAAGGATGAGCTTGATGAATCCATATGCAGAGGGGCTATTTATTTTTTGGAAGTAGCGAGAAGAATTCCTACTCCTTTATAGAAATATTACATGTTCCAATTGTTGGGTAAAATATAATAAATTAATTTACCTTAAATTTAATTATCGATCGGGACACGTAAGCTTCGAGTTGCTACACTATATGTGTGGGGTAAGATAGTTTAAAGATAATTCCTAAGGTGACTTTAATATACTCACATGAAAAGAGAAAGAACGTAGTTCATAAAACCAACTACTCTCTTGAGCAACAAAGATCAAAAGCTGTCAAGTCTAATCTAGGAAAAAGAGCTAATCTCTAATTGGTGTTTACAATCCAAATAGGAAAATTTTAAGTTTACCAAGTTCAATTAATGAAATCTAAATCAATTTCAAACCATACCAACTTTTAATCTATTTTCCAAAATCTCCACATACCAATAACAAATCTGCCTTTAATTTTCTAACTCTTAGAATCAAAGCAACTAAGCAATCAAATGTTCCAATCTTAAAGGAGATCCTACTGCCAAAAGAGATCTTAAATCTCAAACTTACCTAAAAAATAAATGCTATTTGGTCAATCTTTAATGTTTCAAACAATTCCAACATAACTTCTCTATGTAATAAACTCTTCTTTATACACACTAGAGTTCTAAAACTGCTCAATCATAAAAAAAAGAATCTGTTTCAAGCACAATAACTCTTCTATAGGAATTAGAATTTTATTACCTTTAAGACTACCAACTCTACTTCACACCAACACTGTCATTTACAAGATAATTACTAAAATAAATTTATCTATTCACTAATAAAAGAAACAACATTGCTTCAACTCTATGCTTATAAAAGTGAATTGGAAAAATAATATTTAGACAAAGCTAAAAAATAGGGCTTTAGCTAATCTACATTTCAACTCAATTCAATCAAACTGAGAGGTCTCGCATTCATAATTAAATTCCAAAACAGTTATGCTAAGCCTTCAAACTAAATCAATCTATGGCTAAGAATGGATGAGTAGAAGAATGAAAGAAATTAGAACACACTAGAAAATACACAATTTCAAATATTAACAGGCTGCAAACTCTCTCTAATTTCATCCAAATTCCTCACAATCTTTTAAAAACAATACATATTCTAAATATTTTATACAGAAATTCTGAAAATGCTAACCTACAGACTCTAGCCAGAGGTTCAATCACTCAATTATTGAATCCTACAACATGATCTAGCTACTGGAAATGAAAGAAAAAGAAATTCAGATTCAACATGTTTAACTACTCTTCCTATTTCTCTCAAACCTACAATTCACCAAATTAAATCTGCAAATAAAAGCGAGGATTAATCATGAATTAAATACTATGTCTACGCATGCTCATTAATGTAAACAAGTCTGTCTACACACATTTAGTAATACAAACAAATCCAACGCAAACATATATATATATATATATATATATATATATTTCCAATCATGAGTCTTGTAAATCCCGTTTATTTATTTATAAAACTGCAGGCATACATATAAAAACAGTATTATGGAGAAATGATGTATGAGTTTGCTTACAGTAACAGGAATAAAATAGAACTACGCATATATAACAAGGGTTGAAGGGGGGCCCTCCCTCCAACACTTCTAGAACTGGAACTGAAGGTTTAAAGTAAAACGCAGTAGTAGATTAACAACTTGAAATCAGAGTTTTCACAGTATATGATATCCATCCTTTTAAGTTTTTCACATACATATTTATAGCTGAAATTACATCACGGTTCGACCACTGAAAAGGGTCGACCTTGCCCAAAATATCTACGCTTATCCAGGAGGATTAAAACAACTAACAACTCATCCATTGCAGAAAATAAGTTAAGACATCAGATTTGATTCGGATCCTTTGCAAATCAGTGATCAAGTAGCCTGGAACCCGCGTGTTGTTTAAGATTAGGGCCCACGATTCTTGGATAGAGCAAGGCTACATAGTTCCAATAGGTAGCTCACGGTAAATATTGAAGTGATTGAATGTAGAACCCATATGTTATTATGGGAAAATAAATCCCCCAGATATCTGAACCAATCAATACATGCTCAGTGAGTGCCGGAACAGGTGTGGGATCGAGCCACCAGGAAAAGAAGGTAACCATGTGGGAAACAAGACTTTGGCAAAGGATCAGCATTTTTTAATCATAAGTTAGACTTTTTAATTATAAGTTGAAATCCATCGAAATGATAAACAAAATAATGAAAATACCAAAAAATTTACCCGTTTTAAGAACCTTGGGATATAGTCCTTGAAAATATATATTTGAACATAAAATATATAACAAGATGGAGTCAAATATTCCGGGTTCCTTATAAATTCCAACTATAAATAGGGCAGTAAGTAAGCAAAATAGGAGGCCAACACCAATATCAGAAGGGTTTCAAGAGTACAACCTTGCACTTCAGACAGCTCCGATCGAAGGTGCAAGAGGATGCACATAAACAAAATGCAGAAAAAGAGGCTAAGGAAGCTTTAGCCACTTCTTCTTCTACTCCTGCTGACAAGTCTAAGGATAAAGGTAAAGTTGTTCTGGAAGGCCCTGAGAAGGACAACATTCCTCCACATTGGAGATCTTACACAGAGCAGTGGATTTCAAGAAAGGATTGGAGAATATTAGCTCAAATATAGAAGCACAAGAAACTATGGCTCAACCTCTAACAAAGAAGCAAAAATTTCATGAGGCCATTCCTCAAACACAACTACAAGAAGTGATTCCTCAACCACCACCACAAGCAATTCAAAGGGTGGAGTAGCATGAGTAAAAAAATCCTGCCGTTTCCTCCAATTCAGTAGGTAGAACCTTTTCCTCAAGCCAATTTTGAGAGACATGAGATACACAACGATCTGGAGGAAGAAGATAATCCTTCCACCTTCCCTATGAATGTTCTTACTTCCATGACATCATCCATTACCACCACCCAGTTATGTGGGAATATTTTTTATTCATCATTTCCCAATTTTCTTTTCCCGAGATCAATTTATCTCAAATTATTTTGGCTACCACCAGCGCACCCTCAGAACTAGTGGAGGATCCTAGATCTATCTCCCCCTCAAATTCACCTATTCTTTCAACCTCATCAGAACTCCACACTACCCCAACATCCCCACATTATGTCTTTCCACAACTGGAAACTCCTTCCATTTCTACAATTTCTTCCCTTGAAACTTCTACACCTATCCCCGCTTCTATTTCTCAATCCCTTGCACCTATTATTCCTACACCTCCTATTATTATTTCACCCCTTGGCGTGGAATTCCCAAGTCCTAAAACCTCCCAGCGAGAGCATTTAGTGACAATTCATGAGGGAACCATCTCGACTATAGAGGAGATGGAATATTCTGGTGAGGATGATGTGGTTTATTTGGGGAAATAATTTTGGAGCAGGAAAGATAAAGTTGTAATCAATAAGGGAGGAAAGAGAAAAGAGGAAGGCACATTCAAGAAGGGGGTGATCCCTAACCAGATTATTTGGAAAAGGGACTCCTCTGACACCAAACAAGGAGCCCCGAATACAGTAGCTCCCATGGGGGATTTTAATGGATCAAATTTTGACTCGGTGTCTTAATTGAACAAAGAGTTGGAAGATAAGGAACAAGAACTGCAAAATTACAAACATGAATTAGTACAGGCTTAATCACATCATATGCAAGAGATCCATCATCTCAAGGAAGAACATGAAGATAAGCTAAAGCAACTTCAAAGGAAGAATGATTGTCTGAAGCAACAACTTGAGAAAGCAGATCTCTTAGCTGAGGAACAAGCAGACAAAATTTCCATCTTTGAGAAACAGCTCAAATACCTCCAACTTGCATCCACCACCTCTTCCTTATCCAAATTCACAGGAGAACAATTTTAAAAAATGGCATGCAGAATACATGATGGCTTTTATCAAGGCATGGTTAATTTGTTTAAATGGTTTAACAAGATGTGGGAACTGTATAACTCAATTGATCATCAATCAGATCTCCTCGATGATCACCACATAAGGAGAAAGGAAGCAACCAAATATTTTGACCACATTATAGAATGGCAGAAAGACCAGATGATTTTCCAATCCTAGATAAGCTCAATCTTAAGAAAATGAGGTGACAATTGAAACATGGGAAGGTATTTGTGATCATGTGGAATCTATCATCAAAGATGAACAACTCACCTGCAAAAGAAGGTGGCTTGCTTCAGAAACATTTTTTGGGTATCTGGATCTACCACTCTTAGATCCTATTGATGAGGCCATGCCTCCAAAATCGCAATTGGAACAGATTGAGAGAAATTTTTCTAGAGTGAAGGACAAAATATTGTAGATGACTCAACTTAGTGTGGAGGAAATCAAGGAGTGTATTGAGACACCTCTTGCTTCATTAATGAGTATTGATTTGTTCGTTAAAGAATGGATGAAGATCAATAAAAACGAGATTGCTTCCTTGATATGTAAAACATAATTTCATGTAGAGAATGCTTAGTTTAAGGACATTGAAGACTTAATGTATGCTTTTTCCAAGTGGCGTTCCACGCTTGGAAAATCATCAAATTGAAATATTTTGTGATCCCACATCTTGGGAAATTTATTTCTTTGTAAAATTTTGTAATATTATTTAAGAGGGAGGGTATTTCCTAAGAGGGGGACTAGCGGGATTAATCCTAGGAGTACTACATGAGACGAGACTACCAAATACATACCAAGAAATATCTATAATTTTTGAATGTTGTAGTATTTTGCAAGTTGAATAAAATTACATTGTTTCTTATCCTATGTTCTGTGGTTATTCAATAAATGCCTTTTATGAATTCTAGTCTTTCTTCTATCTTTCTGGCATAATAATTATTGGTTGCTCATTTACTGAATGTGTTGATTTGTGCATTGATGTCTCATTGCAATTTTAACATATTAAATGTGTCTTGAATAAATGTCTTAATTTAATTCATATGCTCTATTCTGCAACTAATGACTAGTTATTAATCCCTAATACTAATTTTTCAATTGGTATTACTTGATAGGACGTGTTGTACATTTATAATACTTTGGATAAAAACATAGCAATTTTTATTGTTTCATCTTATTTGAAGTTGGTTAGAGGAAGTGAACATTATTTATATTTGTATACATCAAGTGATTATTTTCCTGTTATCGAATTATATATTACAACTTCCATACCTTAATTTGTTACAATCACTATTTAAGTTTTCTTGGATAGTTTAGTCTAGAATCTAGTTACTTCAAACCTTTTTCGGATCTTCCTTGAGGGAAGAGCATATCTTTTAGATATGAAAACCTTGTTCTAGTGGAGGTCTTGTATCCATAGGATCTAGTCATCCCAAACAACTCGAGGATATAATCATCTCTGCATGGAATTGATTTGAATCCTTTTTTTGGACTATTTCCTTGTGTTGATTGCCTGTAGATTTTCCAGCAACCTACAAGCCCGGGATGTCAACACGACTTAATCATTTTGTTCCCTATCTTGAGTCGATAGACAGGATCACACTATACATCACAATCACTAATTATGTCACTTAATGCACCGAAGCCAAACTAGTGAAAACATGTTCTAGTGAGGTAGTAAACAAGTTTATTTATGAAAATATAGTTACAAGATTTGGATTCCCCCTCACCTTAATAAGAGATCAAGGAACATACTTTGTTAACAAAACTATAAAAGTGCTAACTAATGAGCTTATGATTGACCATAAGAAGAGAAAAACATACCACTCTGTTAACACCCAAAAATGGTTAACTACCTCATCTACCCCATTTCATGGCTCATTCGTCCATTTACCTACCATATTTCCCTGAAAATCCCACTAAAA
>LPNX010671893.1:48253-62837 GCA_001517045.1 Pseudotsuga menziesii
TTGCTCCCTGCATTTTGACCACCCTGCATTTAGTTAGGCACTTGCATATCATTTCTTTAAGTCAAAATACAAAAACTCGGTGGACCGGGACGCAACCGGTAAACCCTTTAATTTTGTTTCTTGACCTACGGTGGCCGGACCGCAAACCGGACGAATTCCCTATTCCAAACAGTCATTGGGCTAGTTGGGAACGCTGATTGGGGAGAATCCCTTACTGTTGCCGCCTGCGAATTTCCAAGCCTCAACAGACCCAAAACCTTATTTTGATGCACTAGATTTGTGTTTTCAAACGTTCCACTGTTTCCAGCAAAGCCACTGTCAATGGGACTCAAAGCCTTCTTTTGGTGCATTGAATTTATGTTTTCCTTTGCCAACCATTACATACTCAAAGTTTCCTATTGATCCTTTTTATCATTATAGAGGAATCTGTAAGTTAGGTTCTCAAGTTCTTAAAGGGTGCTAGCTCAATGGAAGAGCACCTGCCTTACAAGCAGGAGGTTGGTGGTTCGATTCCTCCATGCCCTAATGATATTATAATATTGATTAAAAACAACTAAATTAGTGACCATAAAATGAGAGATGTGAAACTATGCATTAAACAATATGCAACACGTGGCATTAATGATGAAGCCAAACATGGCATTGAGATGGTAGAAAAATAAGACGTTGAACTAGGCATTAAAAATTATGCAACACATGGCACTAATGATGAAGCCAAACATGGCGTTGATATGGTAGCAAAATAAGACGTTACTTTGGATGCAAAACATGGTGCTACATAGGAAGCAAAATATGGTGCAACAATAGATGCAATATTTGGTGTCATTTTGGTAGCAAAACACGATGCAAAAAAGGAAGAAAAAATTGGTGCAAATTTGGAAGAAAAAATTGGCACATATTTGGAAGTAAAACATGGTGCAAAATGGGAAGCTAAAGTGGTAGTAAAAATGGATGCATTATTGTATGCTAATTTGGATACTAACATGGTGCTATTAAGGATGCAAATATGGCACTAATGGGGATGCCATTTAAGAAGCAAAAGCTGACACTCTCTAGGAAGCAAAATACGACATTATTTAGGAAGCAAACCTCGACATTGTTTAGGAAGCAAAGTTGGACACTATTCTGGAAGAAGAAAAAAAATACGCTATTTTGGACGTCATAAAGGATGCTATCCAGGAAACAAAAAAAGACGTTTTTTGAGACGCTTTAAGTTGTGTCCATGATGCATCCCATTATGCGTCTAGTTTGACCACTCAATGTAAAAAAAATTACACTAAAAAGGGATTCTAAATGGGATGCTAATTCCAGGATTTGTTGTAGTGTGAAGAGGATCTAACAGGACCACTCTGAGTAGTGTGTGCAAAAGAGGGTGAAGCAAAACGTGCACTGGGTAGCCGAGTGACCACCCCACCAGAATATCCTACTACATTTGTGGAAGTATGTGGTTGAACCACATGACTAGCTGGAGTTGAAGGAGTAGTAGGTGTATTTGTTCTAGGAGTACCAATCAGGGGAGGTGGCACTCCTTCAGCCGGAATGACTGAGATGGGGGTAGATGGACCCTCTCTTGAGCTAGCCATAAGTCTGCTCATGGGAACACCAATCATAGGTGAATCAAATGAACGAACTTGGACAATCAAAGGATCATTTAAGTCAGTAAGAGGTGAATTGAAGTTTCTTGCAAACTCGTCAGCCTGCAAGTCTTCTATCTCTACTACAGTTGTATCAACCTGGTTTGTCCTAAATTCTAGTTCACCTAGAACTTCACTAATTCCTACCGGTTCAAAAGATCCGTTTGTATCTAATATTTTCCTTTGAGGGGGTAGTGGAGGCTCCATTGTAGCAGCTAGAGGAAGGTTTCTCAACCTTCTTGATCTTCTGAGAGATTGGTCCTCCATGATTGAAAATTGACTCTTCACACACCCTAGGGTAGACTAAACACAAACAAACCACACAACAATCACTACAAAATTTCCTAAATCCAAACACATACAAAAAGGGTATAAGATATGCTTTCCAAAATAAAGCTGAAAGATAGTTACTTAGCATCCCTGTAGATGTTCTTAGGCACAAGCGGAGGAATCGCCCACCACGCTCCCAAACCTTCTACCAGGGTTATCTTTCAAGCCCGTCCAAGGTCAACCAGAAATAGCCTTTTGGTGTACCTGTGTATGAACCCTAGATGTCAAAGAGACTAAAGGCTACCACAACTATATTAACAGTCTGGGGGGATAGTCGCAATCCTGGTTCGTACGCATGGGTAGAATAGCAAAGCCCGAAACCCTGTCAACACTGGCACCGCACGGGGCATAAAAGGTGGTATTGACAGAAGTCCCCAGTTGTGCAAAAACATTGGTCTACGCTTTGACAAAGAATCAGAGGGTTATCTCCTCATTCCAAGCCTCCACGCGGCCTCGTGCTTAACTCCCATTTGAGAGGAGCTTCCCAGATACAATCAACATAGAAGAGGATTTACCTATTGATTGGACAACTACGTTTGAATTTAAACACGTGTGGAGAGTTGAAACTCCATATTCCACATGTCTAACCTAAGCTAGTTGGTGTAGGAGCCTATAAAGTAAAACTTACTAATAATTTTTAAATTATATCATTCATTTTAGAAGGTTGTTTTTAGTTAGACGTAAATGGTGTGAAACAATGTGGTGTTATAGACTCAATAAGAAAAAGCAAAATGACGTGTAAACAAATTTCAAAGTAAATTGTAACTACTTAAACCAAATTTATTTTCTTTTTGCAAAATAGAAGCTAATGAATTTAAAACTAAATGCGAGAAAACTAAGACTTCTTTTTAAAATTTTTGAATTTTATTTGAAAAATACTAAAAAGAAATGACTAAATGCAACTAAATGTAAAAGTATAAAATGTTTTTCTTCACTTTTTCAAAATTTTCAAAAACTAGAATGCAACTAAATGCAAGTTTTGAGCAAGTTCGAATAATCAAAGCATATAAAAAGTGAAATTAGGTATAAAGGACCCAAAATGACCTACTTCAACCAATCAGGAAGAAGACTTGGAAAAAACCTGGCTGGGAGAAACTATTGAACTCAAAGAGTCCACTAGATTCACAAAAGAACAAGTGACAAAAAGTAGTACATAGTATAAAGCTTCCAAGGCCTTGATCACTAACCTAGATACAACCACTGAAACTTACAAACCAAGCAGGAGGGTCACCTACACTTCACAAGATGCAAGAAAATCAAACAAAAGAATCAAAGGATTGAAAAAATAAGCAAAAGGTGTGACAAACAGACTTCAGACTCACTGAACCATTCCATAAACAAAATACTTCCAAACAAATTAAAAATCCAAAGAGACAGGGACAAGCAAACCTTATCAAATTTGTATACTGCTATAGGACACACACGCCTGTGTATTCAGGAAACCCGCGTATGACACATGACTGTCTTATATAGAAACCCGCGTGTATAAGGTCATATACACGACTGTCTTATACATCAACTCGCGTGTCCTACTAAAAAAATTTCAAAGAAAAAATATTAGCACAGACTTCTGGGGACACTCTACTGTAAATCAAAAGCAAGATAAAAAGGACCACACTCAGAATCAGAATCAGAACAAAGACTGGTAAAGGTAACCTATCGGATGAACCCATAGCAGGATGGAATCCCTAGCGGAGTTGCCAATTTTTTTGTATAGTACAACACACCCTTGTAACCTAGGGTCTGGGGTTACCAACTTACTATTAGACTTGCAGACAATCAAATTTTATAGAAATTGAAATGAGAATAGGAAGAAAGTTTGGCTTACCCGGTTTATGACGGTTGATCCAAGCTTGGTCTTCTCTCGCTTCAACCTTCTCCAAAGATTCTAGGGCTGCTCCTCTTCCCTTGCAAAGAGCGAATTCTTCAATAAATATCTCATATATATATGTATATATATCAAAGGTTAGATGAAACACATATCAATAGTATAAATAACATTATTCATTAACCAATATACATGAGAAAAGCACAATACGAAGATTGGAAGAAGAATTCTCTTTATTAACAAATAGTGAATAGGTGAGAATACAACCTAGCTTCTGACATAAGAACTTCTCTGTAACCAAGGACTCTAATTTTTGCAGCTCCAAGACTCTGAAGGTATACCACTAGCATAATTTTTCTCTTCCCAAATTTTTTTGATTAGCCCCATACCAAGGCCTCTATTTATACATTGGGAAATAGAGTGGTTTCTAAGGTTAGGATGGTTGAGACAGTTGGGATAGTTATGGATTAATGCCCAACTAATCTCATCTACTCACGATTTATATTTTTTAATGTCGAAATAAGGTACACGCAAGTATTTTTTAAGCAAGGTGCGTATGACATGCTTGTTTCTTGAAGGTAAATCACATGTTCAATGTATACATGGGTCACAATGCATATAGTCGCATGTGACACACAATTTTTAATGCACATAGTTGTGTGTGCAACCCTAGACTCAGAATAAAAATATATCAAGCTGGTATGGAGATCATGTATCAATGGTCATGCACATCTATATTGTTTTGGCTACTTCAATCCTAATTGTCCTTTTGTGTGTCGACATAATGCATGTCAACACTCGGATGGAGGAGTGCCATTTTGGCTGATAACAGATGCCCACTAATGTGTGAGGTCAAAGGGAAATGATTTCGAAATACTTTACAATATTTATCTTAGAGAAATCAGAAATCCAAGGTAGCAGAGGAAGTACTTGAAACAAATACATATCAATGTCATATTGTTATGGAGAGAAAATCCTATGGCTTGGGGTACCACAACAGACAGCTTGACTCCATAAATCAATCCTTTCCAACATGCAAGAGAAATCAAATATCTAACACTAAAGGATCAGACCTCATACCTTATTCTGGACGGTTGAAGTAGATCCCCATTGAGCTTTCCTACTTCAGCTTGAATTGATGAATCACTTCCTTAACAATAAGTAAACAAGACAAGCATACTATATATATTGGTGTTAGATCTACTCTAGCATATATAATCAACAATGTATAAGCATTTGAAATCATCCATGGATAAAATATTCATTCAAACATACATTATTGGACAGGAAAAGATATTTATATTAATATAAAAGCAGAGATTACAATGAATACAACCTCTGTCGACACGTCTGCGAATCAGAGAAACTGAATCCCCCACTTGGGCCTCCAGCACCTCAATCCTCCATCTCTCGATAGCAAGAGCACAAGCAAAAGGAAAGCTTGGGAAGAACACCAAATTGCTCCAAGGGACAAAGGGATGCAAACTCAAGCACAAGTTCTGTCAACAATGGACTATAATTTCTTTGCTCTCAATTCTCTTATGCCTTCAATGTATCCAAAGGGTTCCTTATATAGCTCTTCAATGGGGTAATGAAAGGTCGAATCCGAGCGATCTCAAGGCATATGGAAGGCTAGGAGACAATTGAGTCGGATCCATGTCAAGGAAAACTCCAAAAGGATTTGGATTTTTTACACATCCTGATGTACGCGGTTTTATAGGTCAAACCCACGTATATATGCGATAAGGGGTTTAAAAGTTGCGTATAGAAATTTTCACATGTTTTTAGGGATGGTCTAGGAAACATCAAAGGACAAAAAATGGTCCAAGGGGTCTAAGGAGTCTGCAAAGGGACAGGGGAAGGCCATACAAGTGTGATTCACCCGGTGTGATAAAATCAGCTATAACAGATGCCCCCTAATGTGTGAGGTCAGAGGGGTCATACGATGGCCGAAATACATTATAATTCCATCCTAGAAGTGGAGTGATGAAGAATCCCAAATGGAAGACCAGCCACCCAATCAGCATAATGATACAACTATGCTCATAGCTATAAATACATATAGTAGTCCCATATACATAAGAGTACAATGGCCATGAATAGGCATGACACAAAATATCACAGAAGTGGTCATCACCACGTACAATATACATAGATCAGAATCTCCATGATGAAGATATATAAAGGATCATGATCTCCATAGTGGCTAAAGATATACAATGGATCAAGATCTCCATAATAGCTGGAAATGTCTGACATATACTGGAATCAAGTCATGAGAGCTGAAATCTCATGAAAATTGGCACAATAAAGGAGGTAGCATATAAGAGATGCCACCAATCTGGAAGGTCTTCTACACAAACTGCTATGAGTACAAGTCCTACTATGTGAATAGAGGTGTCGAGGTCGAACATAGTAGTCCATCGTCTGATTACCGGTCATTGATGTATACCGTTAACAGACGCGAGATCACCCACTGATAATTATAATGGGAATCAAGGTACTAGAGTGCAAACTAACAAGTGTGAATAACTGTGTTGAGGTCAAACAATTGAGAAGATCCATCGATCAGGGAACATTAATGTATTCCCAAAAAATGTCAATGGCGAGAGAACCTGCCACTGATGACTACAAGTCTCAAGGCACTCAAAAATGACTCTAGATTCCAATCCCAGAATAAATGATATGAAGTTGATGGGATGAAATCCATTGGAAGGAGGGCATTAAGGCACCCCCCATCATCCAACATGAGGTACTCAGCAAAGCTGTATAATGTGGAAGGACTCAATCATAAGGTGCACGAACCAGTTACTGTACCGGGAATGGCCGACACGCAAAGTCAAGATAACTAAGGAATGGTCGACTCAGGTTTCAACTTCCTTTGAACGAGAGCATAACGACGAATGTTGACTGAATAAAGGCAGCATAGACTCGATATACAAAACTGGGACATCTCTGTGACACAGGAGGAATCGACAGAGGCTCCATGGGGACTGGAAGCTTAACTAGTCGGTGGAGATAAACTCAGATAAACGAGTATAGCTCCTAAAGTCAAACTATAAACCCAACCAATGGATTTGATATATAGTGCTCTGTTCGAAGGTGACACAACTCGACAGCTGCCAAAATATAACATCTTTCCTTGTCCGAATTTTTGGTTTTTTTATTTTTTTTGGACTTTTTCAAATATTTAAAAAGCTTGAAAAAGAATAAAACTGATTTATAGTTACAGACTAGGAGGAGATGAGTGTCATATGTGCAAACAAAGTAGTTCTAAGCAGTGGAACATACCTATGCTCAATGCAAGGATACATGTGTAGGATAGCGACACTCTGGGGAAAGTCCCCTCCCAGTAAAAATAGGGAATCAAGCTGCAAAGGATATATGAAATGGCTCTGCATGGCTAGACATGAGACAAGCTCGGGATATATGGCTGAAACTCAATGTCAGGGAAGCCAACGTAAGGCTCAATAAGGCAGGAAAAGATCATGATAATGAAATTACAACTTGAAATAAGGGAGTCCTGAGGGAAATAGGCCAGCAAAATATCAAGAGGAGTATGAGGCTCTTGTGAAATGTCATGGCAATACTATACAACAGACTCCCACACCCTAAGGGACAAAATCTCAACATGGGCGCCAAATGCAAATAGGGCGCTAACTAGGGTACCCATGTAAGATCAAGCTCTACCACTCATATCATGCCACTTCTAAAATAGCAAGAAGGTTCCATGACATAATAAAGTGGGTTCGTACATAAGGCTATAATGAAATGGTCATAAGGTCATGCAAAATGAAAACGGTGATGAAACCTAACCTATATTCCAGCTTAGACATGATACCTAAAATCGGTACGAAGGGGTCAATCCAATGGCCAAAATGGCATTCAAAAAGGTCTCCTACATCATAAATTAGTCCAAAAACGGTCCAAAAGGATTAGAAACGGTCCAAACTATAGGAAAGGGGGTAAAAATTTTCAAAAATTTGAAAAATTTCTATAAATAGTAAAAAATTTAAATCATTATAAAACATTTGAAATTTTTATCCATTTGAGCTTAGAACTTCAACAGCAAATTTCAGGAGATCCAGCTAGCGGAATCCACTACCATTTTTTCCAGGTACTTACCCATGCTCTACTCTTTCATTTTGATGCAAATTTTGTCAAATTCCATGGTGTATTTAGGATTCTAGGCCAGTCTAAGATGAGCGCCACGGCCCACGCAGAAATCGAGGGTTTTTTCGCGTATAAGGATGGATATACACGAAAAATGCCCTCAAAGTCACGTACATAAGTGGTTGTTTAGCAAATAGTCGCGTATGCGGCCACACCCAATGATTTTTAAGTGTTCTAATGGATCAAATTCAAATTTTATGTGTAGGATGGTCCTAGAATGGAGAGAACGTGAACATGGTGATGTAGAAGAGGCCGTAAGGGTAGATCTAATGGCTCAACAAGCGTTACGTGCATGCGGGATTTACAAATTTTGGTGTCTTAGTGGCTTAAGAGCCAAACCAAGACTGTTGCAGATGTTGGTGGACTACTGGGATCCAGACTCAGAGTCGTTCCAGATAGATGGGATGTCCCTCACCATAGAAGTGGAGGACATATATTTTATTACTGGAATTTCCCGACGGGGGGAAGTGGTGAACCTACACTCTCGCAGGGCCGAAGGTGGCCTGAATATAGATGAGTACATTGCAGTGTACCGCTATCTGGACATAGAGAAGGTGGGGAGTCAGATCCCAACTAACTCCATACAGGTGCTGGGCCTAAAGGCCATCGTACTGACATTAGGCATGATAGCAGGCTTAGCTTCACTCCACCAGGCCTCGCGGCCTCTGATGTTCTATGCAGTGGAGTGCATGAGACCCACTATGTACGATTGGAGCATTGTGCTACTGGGCAACATGAAACACCAGCTCAGTGAGTTCAAGATGGGTAGAGTGCGAAACTTCGGTTTCAGCATCATACTGAGCACGTTTTTCTTTGAGCGTGTTCCGGGATTGAGCCCTAGAGTTGACATTCCTCTACACAGGGTTCAAGATCTAGCCCAATGGCGTTGGGCAGATGAGATGTGCAGAATGGGTGGAGGTAGGGTGTCCAACCCCTATCCAGTTGATTTCTTTCCATGGAGGCGATGACAGATAGTTGCCATTGATGATTACCCCTATGCAGGGATAGATTTCCGGGGAGACCCGGACATGCCGCTACCACCAGGATCGGCATACGGTGACATTGGTAACGAATCTCGACCCTCTTTTTAAATTTTTTGAGTTATTTAATTTTTTTTGTGTTTTCTGATTATGTGGAATCAAAAGACATGTTTCTAGGTGACAATACATAGTGACATCTACCATATGCATGCATATGTGGGACCACGGAGGCCTGAAGGCTTCCCTCGTCATAGACGGAGGGGAAGAGGAGATGATATCACGAGTGTGTATGCAGAGCGGACGCTCCAAAGCATTCATACCAACTTCGTGAGACTGGCACATAGAGTACCCATGGCGCAAGTCGAGGACTTGCCTAAGGCCATGCAGTGCTAGGTGGTGGGTGTACCATGAGAATGGGTGTGGCTATTTCGATGGCTAGCTATATCCATAGTGACATTCCACGATCACAACCCCCCTCCTCCTCCACAAGCTTAGATACCTAGGAGTGATACATTTTGTACTACCATGTATTTATATTTTGGTGGCTCGAGAGCCCCATTTTTGTATTATGAAACTATGTATTACCACATTTTGGATGTTTATAAAAACTTTTATGATGATCAATATATTTATTTACATGTATAAAAAATTTATGTTTGTGATGAGCTTACTGTCTATGAAACAAATGCCAATCTAACACGTAGTTAGCATATGAGTCAGCAACTTGATTATTAATTCTTGGAACATGTATGTATTTTATATTGTCAAATTGCCGTTCTAGCGATCTCACACATAATAATCTTCTTAATAATGTCAGATCTCTAACATGGTACAAACCATTAAGCTGTGACACTACTAACTCTGAATCAAGACGTGCCTCAAGAGAGAGAACGCCATGTAAAATGGCATCCCGTAGAAGCTCAATAATGACACTATATTCAACAACATTGTTTGAAGATGGCTATAAACATACGCCTCCTGAAGATAATACCTAACCCATAGGAGTATAAATCACCCAAGCAACAGAGGATGAGTGTTGAGTGTTACGTCTTGCACCATCCGCGAATCCTATGAAGGTGGAAGATTCCATTGACATCTGCCAAAAGAAACGGAAACTAATCACAAAATCAATCACCATAAGAAAAAGACCTACCTATGCAAAACTGTACAATAATATACAATAACCAGCCTTTGCTGAAAATCATGCATAGTAATTTTTAAGATAGAGCCCATTTTTAGGCTCCTCCAAGGCTGTACCCTCATAATCCACTAACTCATAAGCGCCCTTCTCTAACACAAGTTTAACGACTCAAGGACCACGCCACATGGGGTTAAACTTTCCTACCCCCAAGGGTTCTTTCGGTTGATCCCACAAAAGGACCAAGTCTCCCTCACTAAACCTCCTTGGATGGACAGACTTATCGTACTGGACCTTAACACGACACTAATTTACTTCTAGAGCCACCAAGGCATCTCGGCGCTGCTCATCAAGTTGCTCAAGGTGGACCAAACGCTCCTCTAATGGTGAAGTGTCTAGTAATATTTCTATGGCTAGCTTCAAAGAAGGAATCTCGCACTCAACCGGCAATACCGACTCCACTCCATGTACAAGTTGATATGGAGAAAAACCTGTGGTAGTCTTAACAGTGGTTCTATAAGCCCACAAAGTAGGATATAACATAATGTGCCGATTCATCTTGCTTTGTCCGATGGTTCGTTGGAGAATGGATTTGAGTGATTTGTTCACTGCTTATACCTTTCCATTTGCTTGAGGGTAGTAAGAGGAGGAATGTTCTTGCCTATACCCTAACTTTGATGCCAACTCTTCCATCATACGATTCTAAACGTGCAAGCCATGGTCAGTGACAAGATCTTTCGTAATACCGAACTGAGTAATAATCTGTTTGAATACAAAGTGTGCGGCTATCTCACCATCGGATTTAACTGTAGGCATAGCCTCAGCCCATTTCATGAAGTAGTCAACAATCACTATGATATGATGATGCCCCCCAGTTGAAGCTGGGTTGCAATCCATAAAACCCAGCCCCCACTTAGTGAAGGGACCGGCGGTGATGATGGGATGTAACGGGGCAGGTTTTGAGCGCATATTATGTGCAAACACCTGGCAAGGATGGCACCTCTTGACCGCATCTACAGAATCCTTAAAGATTGACAACCAAAAATAACCCGCTCTTAAGATTTTTTGGGCTGGATAAATCCCAAATAAATGACCACCAGATGCCCCTCCATGGAAATCATTCAGCACTACCTTAGCCTCTTCATGAGTTAAACAATGATGTAAAATGGAATCTACCCCATGGCGGTACAAAGTGTTATCCATTATGAGGTAATTTTTAGACACGTGACGTAACCGTCGGCGTTCATCCCATGAGAGGTGAGTAGGGACCTTCAATGTTTGTAAATATATAATAATATCCCCATACCATGGGTCCAAAGTTGAGATTAAGAAGATGTGCTCATCGATAAACGTATCTTCACAAACCAACTCCTCGGCCTCTCTTGGGAAATCCGATATAAGCTCCGCAAAAATTAACGATTTCTTCGATTTTGCCGAAACAAATTCAAGATCAAATTCTTGCAATATGACAATCCATTTATTATATTTTCCCCCAATCATTCTTTGAGTGAGAACGAATTAAATGGATTGACATGGGCTACAACCAAGGTTTGGCGAAGAAGAATATAATGTCTCAACCATTGAACCGCATGTACGGTAGCTAAGGCAAACTTCTCAACATGGGAATAACGGATCTCTGCATCAATAATATTTCGGCTCAGATAGTATATGACATGCTCTTGGAGCTCCTCATCCTCTTGAACCAAAACCATACTAATCGTCTCCATGGATGCAGCCACATAAAGTAGAAAATCATGGCTATAGTTTGGGGGACTAATCACCGAGGCCGATACTAGGGCTTGCTTAAGAGCATTGAAGGACTCTTCGGCTCGCTCATCCCAACAAAATGTGGTGTCCTTTTTCAAAAGACGCATAAAGCCTCTAGTCAAATTGGAAAAATTGACAACGAATCTCCGTAAGAAGTTTTCCATGCCTTCCAAACATTGAAGATGTCTAATGTTTTTCGGGGGAGACAACTGAAGTATTGCCTCAACCTTCAAAGGGTCGACTCTTATACCCTCCTTGAAAACAATGAATCCTAATAAGCGACCAAACTTCACACAAAAGATGCACTTGTGAAGGTTTAACCTGACCAAATAATGGCGGCACCTTTCAAATGCTAATCTCAAATGATAGGAATGACGCATTCTCATACGAGAATGAGTAGCAAGGTCATCCAAAAATACTTCGATAATCGATTTGAGATCATGGAAGAACAAGGTCATATCCCGTTGAAAAGTAGCCCCGGAATTCTTAAGGCCAAAAGGCATTTTCCTATATGCAAAAGTTCCCCAAGGACAAATAAATGCGGTCTTATGTTGGTCCTCAGGTTTAATTTGTATTTGATTGTATCTGAAAAAGTCGTCCATAAAGGAAAAAACCTCGCTACCCGCACACTCAGCCAAAATCTGATAAATAAATGGTGTGGGGAAATTGTCCTTAGGATAGGCACGATTCAAATCATGAAAATCAGTACATATGCGGATCGCTCCCTGCTTCTTATCAACCAGAACGAGATTTGAAACCCATTCCGTCAAGGGAACAGGATAGATAAAATCGGCTTTCAACAGTTTCTCTATGTCTGCCTTAATCGTAGGTGCTTTCCTAGGATTCACGGCACACAAGTGTTGTCGAACAGGCTTAGCATTGGGATAAGTCTTAATCTCGTGTTCAACAATGCGAGGGTCGATACCTGGCATTTCGTCGTAAGACCAAGCAAAGATATCAAGAAATTCTTTAAACAGCTCGATGTATTCTTGAATCTCATCATGGGAACATTCTGCCCCAATATAGACATTCTCTATCCTGTCAGGATTGCGAGAGATATTGATAGGAATCGTTGGAGATATATTTCCATGTTCCCATCAGCCATCGGACCAAGAGAGCTTAATGGAACCATGGGACTACCAATTCTCTCACTAAGAACCTCCCTAGAGTCCTCACACTCCAAGCGGTCAAGCTCAGGAAGAAAGTAAGATCTATGATGCAACTCTTCCCATGGTGGCTCAACTCCCGACATGGTCTCAATAATTGCTTCGTCTGAAGGAAAAACAATATCAAGGCAGTCGTTGGCATGAGAAGACTAGACTGCCCATGCACGCAGCACATATGGGTCCTCCTCCTCCGTCTGTGAATAGGAAGGACTAGGCTTTGCAACACATCCAATATTAGCTTGATAAGCTACCATAGTTGCAGGCAACAGCACGTCTATTACGATGGGCTCACTCGAAGTATTCGGTGTAGGAAGAATCCAAGGATATTCCATATGACTCATGTGAAAAGACACCGATCTCACAGATGTCAAAGCCTCACCGAACCTAGACCCTATCATAAGGACAGGTGCAGGACAACTAAAGCTTCCCATAAGGGATGGATACATGCCGACACCCACACTCCCAGTTGCCAGCTGAGAGTGCTCTACAATCGTGATCGAAGCTCCTGAAGATGCGATAACCGACGGATTATTGAATGACGTTTGATCAATCGTAACTATCCTCCGATTAAATGGAAAGCATACAACATGAAATAGTGAAGAAGCTATGGCTTGCATACTATACATCCAATTCCTACCTAGCAAGAGATTGTAGTCAAGGGGCGCATCAACCACCTCAACCTCTATCGCAATGGTCTTCCCTCCCAAATAGAATTTAAGGGAAGGAAGGATCCCGTGTGGCCTAAATGATCTCCCATCAAACGCAGTCAACATGGTACCAGATTTAGACAACTCAGGGGAACCTAAACCCTTCCAACATGATAAAGACATCACAGAAGCAGCAGCGCCTTTGTCAATCACGGTGCGCTTGACGGTCATGTTAAGACATTCTACATGAATCAAAAGAGACACATAGTAAGGAAAGCGAGGCTGAAGTCCTGCGGTTTCAAATTTAATCATAGAGGAAGAATTATCATCATTCACAACAAGGGAAGAAAGCAAAGACTTCCTTTGCGAAGGACAACTCTGAAGTACTTCTAGTGCAGACATCGCACAAGGAGTGTGGCCCAAATCCTTGACAATAGAATAGTTTTGGTGAAGCAGACTAAAACTATAAAACCCACATGAATTCTGAAAATTAACTATAGTAAAATTGAATATTGATTGATGATTTAATTACAATGATGAGAAAACCTTTTATAGGTAAAAAATAAACCGTTTCACTGAAAGGGTGTGATCCTATGTTTTAATTATTACTACATTAATATTAAAATAATTTCTCGTAATATTAGATACATAACATTGTTGTCGTCTTTTAGAATTATTTTTCCTCAAAGAAAGGGTAAGGATGGGTATTGTTGACGAAACTGTTCTATCTCCCATGATGCGTATTCATCTGGAAAATTCTTCCACTTAACAAGATAATCCTTGAGTGTTCTAGAACAGAGTTTTCTTTCTCGGATTGCAACGATTGCCTCAGGTTCCCAAATGACCCTTCCTTCTTCATCTAACATAGGAAGTATTGTTTGTACTATTTGATGTTTACCCAACATTTTTTTGAGACATGAT
>LPNX010671893.1:66248-84191 GCA_001517045.1 Pseudotsuga menziesii
TTGGGTGTATAAGGTGGTTTTGTTCTCATTCCTCAGATGTGGTGGCTGGTATTTGCTGTCGATTTTTGTATTTGGAATAGGCCTTCTATCTTTGTCATGGTTTTTGTTCCACGCTTTTTAAAAATTTTCTTCAATGATTTCTGCCTTGCGTCTCGCCTTGTCCAAGGTTGATACATTTAGTAGCTCTAGTTCATCTCTTATATAGGTTTTTAGTCTGTACACATAATTCTAGAGGCGTTTATTGTCTGTGAGTTCTGGCACATGTGTCACCAGGGCTTCCCATCCGTCGGTGTATTCATCGACATCGCCTTTTTGCTGTAGTCTGGTAAGTTTTGCGAAGAAGTCTTTTTCTTTTAAGTCTTCAAACCTCTTAAAGAAATCCTTTTTGAATGTTCTCCACTTGCACTTAGTTTCCTGTGTTGTAACCTTCCACCACATGTACCAGTTGTAAGCCCGCTCTCTTTTAGTTGCATAGAGGCATATTTTATCGTTTCCTTGTCAGCTGTGATATTGTGTATGGAAAAAAAATTCTTCTGCCTTGTTGATCCACGCCACGCTCCGTTTTGTGTCTACATTGAATTTTTACAATTCTAACTTGGGTTTCATTTGATATCCATTCCTTTTTGGAGGGGAAAGTGACTGCTCATGATTTGGAGAGAGATCGTGATCAAACTCTTCTTGTGGACTTACTCTTTTGGGAGGAATTGTCTTATGGTGCCTTGAATTTGAGGATGGTTGGTCTTCCTTTGACATATTGCACACTAATGTATTAATTGTGTTTTCCAAATGATGCTCGAGTTTTCTTAACCCGGATTCGAACAATACTGTGATGTTTCTTTTTACACCTTCCATCTCCCAAGATACTGCTTCATTGACTTCTTTTTTGACAGTCTCTGATAATTCGATTTTTCTTTTGTGTAGTTCTCCTTCGATTTTGTTGAGTCTTGAGTGTAAACCCTCAATATTTTTAGAACCTTGGGCTTGGTTAAGCTCTAATTTCACCATTCTTTCTTTAATTTCATTCATTTCTGCCATTTTTCTTGTGCAGGGAGGAATTTTGTTTTATTAAGAATGGTGAGGTTTAAGGAATAATAATTAATTATTATATAATAAAATCTTTATTTTCCCTTAAGTTTTGTCAAATGTGAGTAGATTGGGTGGTTGGAAGGGATGAGTGTTACATTCCCCACCTAAGTTCAAATATCACTTTCTCTTTACAAGTAATTATTTTGCACTTTTATATTCAAACCCAAACCCACTTATTAAGAAACCATGTGTGGTTTCACTTTTACCCCTTTTTTTGTTTTACTTTTTTTTGGGGGGGGGGGGGTTACTTTTACCTTTTAGTTTTTAAGGACAAGGTCCTATTTTTTAGGGAATCCCTAGAAGCTTGAATAGTAACCTCGCTCTAATACCACTTGAAATGGACTAAAACTCTAAAACCCACATGAATTCCGGAAATTAACCACAGTAAAATTGAATATTGATTGATGATTTAATTACAATGATGAGAAAACCTTTTATAGGTAAAAAATACACCGTTTCACTGAAAGGGTGTGATCGTATGTTTTAATTAATACTACATTAATATTAAAAAAATTGCTCGTAATATTAGATACATAACATCTGGGCAGCTCGGGCATTAGGATTGTGCCTGGAACGCTTAAGGACTCCCTTAGGAATGCGAGGTGCAATTTCAGGTTTATCCACAGGTTTTTCAATACACAAAGGAGTCCCTGGTGGATCAGGTTCCTTTCCTGGGTTGGGTTGTGACGAACCATAGTCCTTCACACTAGTCACAACCTTCTTAGCACGCACCATGTTAATACAACCATGACCACTACCCTCCGGCGGATCTTGATCCCCACCAGATTGATCATGGGTCCTCGAGTTCATGTTTTGATTGTGAGGTAAAGGGTTAGTCAGCACAGCTGGGCCCTACGCTAAGAATCTTGAGGCTTCATTGATACGAGGGCACAAGTAAGTGAGGTGATCATCCTTACATAACTTGCAAGGAAATTTAACCTTACGTTTAGGTTGCTTGTCCCCCTAGCATTACGGGCGTTCCTGTCATTAGTATTAGCATTTTCATTCCTATTCCCACCCTTACGATTGTTATTACATTTCTTTCTATTCCTTCCGGGTTGCTAGTTACCCTTTTGGTCCGACGATTGTACCGAAAGCACACTCGCCGTTTGGGTGGGTTGAGACAAAGTTGTGGCTTGTCCCGAAGCAGATTGGTTGATTGACAATTGTTTAACCTATTGTATAATCGAATCCACAGGTTTAGCACTCGTACAACCAACAATTCCATCGGCATGTGGTCCAGGCTTAACTTTGGGGTCGAAACTAGAACGCGGAGCATTGTGAATGATCTCATATAACAAACTAGATTGAGCATAAATCAAATCCAGTTCCTGCGCCCTAAAAATGGCTTGTTCCTCATTCTGCACTCCGAATGTAGAAACATCCTTCGCTATATAAGGAAATAATGACTTAAGGAACCATTCGAGGAGGAATTCTGGCGGTATAAAGGCTTTAATCAACCTCTTCCATCTACGCCACTCTTAGATATGGTCCAAGATATGCGTGGCTTTATCTTGTCGAAATTTCGACAAGAGTTTCGTACCAACGTCGTAACACACTGATAGCTAGAAGTGGTTAAGAAAAGTAATTGCTAGGTCATCGAACAAAGTGAAGGCCCCCCTAGGTAACTCTATATACCATTTCGTGGCAGGCCCTGTAAGGGTGCATTGAAACAGCCTTAAACAGATCGAATCTTGGTGTAAGGAATTTGAAGAGAACCATAGGTGAAAGGTAGTAACATGTTCGTTCGGATCCTCTCCCGGTTTGCCCTCAAATTTGGGTATGTCTGAGGGAAGCTTAGTAGGGACAGCCGGCCAAGTTGGGTCACGAGATACAGGATCATTCGTCAATCTCAACAAGTCAGGAATATTTAACGTTGTGAGGAAAGGAAGCCTAGGATGACCAGGTCGGTGCACCACTCCTTGATAGTTTTGATTCACATAGGTCTGATTACCATAACCACCGTGCCCTTGACCATAGTGCCCTCCTCCCGTTTGACCCATGTAGAGTGGCATAGAAGCACCATAATGTGGTGTACCCTGACTATTCGGGGCTACAAAGACATAATTTGGAGAGTAAATGAGTTGTTGATACCCGTACCCATAAGGTGAAGAACCCTATCCATACTACGTCCCATAATAAGGTCCATAAGTAATCGCATGAGATGTCCCATGAGATACTCCGTAAGTAGGAATATATGCTCTGAAAGTAGGAATATACATTCCAGAAGTAGGAATATATGCTCCTGAAGTAGTAACATGACCTCTAGAAGTATGAACACGACCTCCTGAAACAATGGGCGGTACTTGAACCTGAGACACAACTGGTCAAGAAGCAGCAGTACGGACATGACTCGTAGTAACATTCTGGCTTGAAGGACCACGTGAGTGAGGTGGAGGGTTAACATTCAAAGAACTAGGGATAGAGGATGAAGCGACCTGTGAAATTATGTATGTGTTGTTCCCTATAGTCACTCATCTTGGATCTGGTATCCTAATAAGATCACTAACCCTATCCCTAGGAGGAATATGTGATGTAGCTTCCACCGCCGGGATGGAAGGTGCAATGTGACTTGTGCTCCCAAACTTCTCCACATGGTAAGGAATGAGAGTGCCCCCGGTCGTAGTGTTAGGCTCAAACTCAAACTCGACATGAAATGTCAAATCATGTGTGGGAAAACCAGACATACCATAACTACCATAACTAGTGCTCGCGGGTTCAAAACGAGTCTCATCATCTTCCGGCATTCCATATCGGCGATGCGTCAATGGGGGATCAACGCTAGAGTAAGTAGGTCTATCATGAAAAGTACCTATCTCAGAAATTACAGGACCTAACTGAGTCATATCAGGTGAAGGATCATAAGTAGGAGTAAACTCCCCATCTTCCACTTGAATGGGAGAGGGTGGTTCAGGAATACCTTCAACATGGTCTCCCATCATGTGTGAATCAATGTGTGAAGTAGTCTACCTGGACTGTTTATCTCTCTCTCCCAAAGGAGGAGGAGATGTAGAAGGCAGAAGTCTTGCTAAACGACGAGAACGGCGAGGAGTCGCACCCAAATCCACATTGACTCAAAAAATATAAAAGACTCTCTAATTACGCAAACCCTAGGCAAGCTAACGTGCACAGAGCATACATCAATAAAATCTAAAGCCAAACACAAGAAATCAAGGGTAGGATAAGTGAGCTCCTGAATGAAGCAGGTATGTCTTGCCTAGGAGAGGCTTGAGACTCCCATACACAACAAGCGGAGGTACGTAACTAATTATTGTGGCCCTTAGATTCAACGTGTAAATCAACTGTGCTGTGTGACCCCAACCTGGATGGGACACCCACAGAATAACCCCTGCAGAGTACCCCATCGATATCCTAAGTAAGGCCACTAAAGTCACCTCAATATAATCAATGCTCAGGCGGACAGTCGCAGGCGGGATTGACCGTATGGGTAGGGTAGCAAAGCCCGAAACTCTCGAAAGAGCCCCCAGATATGAATACAATCCTGGAAATATCTCTGGTGCTACTCAGTTATGACTAGGGGTCATCCCAATCAATAACTGCTCACACTACCTCGTGCTTAACTCCCTTTTGAGAGGAGGATCCTGAGAAACATTGGTTATACCAAGCAATTTCACACATTCACCTGGACAGACACATACATGTTGTTGTTTAGTGGTCTTGGAGAATTTACTCACAATGAACTATTCCAAGACCCTAAAGCCTAATCTTGTTGGTGTACCCTATCAAAGAAAATAGTGTAATCCATTTTAATTAAGCGTTGATTTTAATTGGCTTTATTACTCAAAAGAGGTATATGGCCGTGCAACTAATGGCGTTATGACAAAACATGAAGCAAAATGCACACCTAGCAATCAATGCAAATGCATTGTGTCCACGAAAAACAGGGTATGCTACTACGTGAAATGCACAATTTTCTTCAAATTATAAATGCAAGCTTTCCTATATGAAATCCTGACTAATACTACAAAGCAAATCTAGTGCAAGTACTATGCAAAATGCAAAATGCAATGCATAATGATAATCAAATATTTTTTGGATTTTTTGAAATAAAAATGAGATATTAAAGCAAAAGAATGATTCTACAACCCCCAGAATTTGCAAGCACAATCAAGTAGCAACCAAGCAAAGTAATAAGGTAAAAGAAATCAAATGCACTAATCCCAAAACAAAAAATCAAAAATGCAATGACAAGAACATTCTTCAAAAAGAAATTTTACCCTAAAAAAAACATCTTGGGTCAGAAACAGAGGTGTATACAGACTCTAGCAGTATCAAAGGAGACTCAGCAATCATCAAAATTCACCCAGCAACAGTCAATCTTCCTCTATAAGGAAAAAATAAGGGCATACGCGACTGTTCGTAGTAAACCCGCATGTGTACATGGAAATAGCAGTGAAACCCGTGTATATACGCGACTGTGAGTTAAAAAATTGCATACAGGAAGAAAGGTGCATGAAAATAAAGGCAAACAGACAAGCCGAGACAAGCTTCACACCAATCAGACACTACTAGGAAAACATACCCCCAGACCCGACACATAAATAGAGAAATAAGAGCAATTCAAAGTCATTGAATGCCGATAGAAAACCCCCAAAGGACAACTACTAGGAACTCCTTAGCGGAGTCGCCAATTCTGTTATGGAGAGAAATTCCTATGGCTCGGGGTACCACAAGAGATAGCTTGACTCTAGAAATCAATCATTTCCAACATGCAAGAGAAATCAAATATCTAACACTAAAGGATCAGACCTCGTACCTTATTCCGGACGGTTGAAGTAGATCCTCGTTAAGCTTTCCTACTTCAGCTTGAATTGATGAATCACTTCCTCAACAACAAGTAAACAAGATAAGCATACTATATATATTGGTGTTAGATCTACTCTAGCATATATAATCAACAATGTATAAGCATTTGAAACCATCCATGGATAAAATATTCATTCAAACATACATTATTGGGCAGGAAAAGATATTTCTATTAATATAAAAGCAGAGATTACAATGAATACAACCTCTATCGCCACGTCTGCGAATCGGAGAAACTGAATCCCCCACTTGGGCCTCCACCACCTCAATCCTCCATCTCTAGATAGCAAGCTCACAAGCAAAAGGAAAGCTTGGGAAGAACACCAAAGTGCTCCAAGGGACAAAGGGATGCAGACTCAAGCACAAATTCCGGCAACAATGGACTATAATTTCTTTGCTCTGAATTCTCTTATGCCTTCAATGTATCCAAAGGGTTCCTTATATAGCTCTTCAATGGGGTAATGAAAGGTCGAATCTGAGTGATCTCAAGGCATATGGAAGGCCAGGAGATAAGTGAGTCGGATCCATGTCAAGGAAAACTCCAAAAGGATTTGGATTTTGTACACATCCCGATGTACACGGTTTTAGAGGTCAAACCCATGTATATACACGATAAGGGGTTTAAAAGTCGCATATAGAAATTTTCACATGTTTTTAGTGATGGTCTAGGAAACATTAAAGGACAAAAAATGGTCCAAGGGGTCTAAGGATTCTGCAGTGGGACAGGGGAAGGCCATACAAGTGTGATTCACTTGGTGTGCTAAAATCAGCTATAACACATATACAAAATCATATCTGAGGATGCCATGTTCAATATAATGGAACACTAGCTCCTTTACAATATTTGATTACATCATATGATACAGGTACGAGACCACGTATATTACAAAAGTGGATCAAAGCCACAATATACAATGATGAGTCTTCAAAATCTGGAAGTTGTGTAATTGATCATAACATAGTCTTGCACAACTTAGGCTATAGAGATGAACCTAAGGTCTTCATTGGAATCCAAAGGAACCAGTACAATCCTAGCCATGTGAATAAGTGTGCTGAAGTCGAACATGGAAAGGACTCAACAGATTTTCAATCAATAGGTGAAACTGACAACTCAAGCAAAGGAGTTCACTAATAATGATAGTGAATACTAAGGTACCATCATCAAAACTCTAGGTCTTTGTCTTCAGGAAGTATTGATGATCAAACTATACCGTGATGAGGAAGGCACTAGAGCCTCCAACGGATCACAAGAGTGACTAGGAACTAGACGCGGGAAGGTAGAAACAAGTAATACTCATATAGGATAATGATGGAATCAGGATAATAATCATAGGAAGGGATAAATCCTTGAATAGTGAGCACGACACAGAGATGACCCAAGGCATATTTTAACTTACAGATAGGACAACTAGACTTATGTGACATGTAGGATACATGTGTAGATTCCCCATGTATAAAGAACAAGTGGAGTAAAGACTCAAAGTGATAGATGAGATGGAAGGATAAACTAAAACATGAGTATCGGAAAGTTCAAAAAGTGCTATGTTCAAGGATGAAATGCTGCCACTGTTTATAACACAAAGAGAAAACTTCTTCCTTATCTTTCCTGTTAAATTTTAACGAGTCCAGGAAATTCAACTTAGGTCTCTCTTCATTTTTGTCAAGATTGAAGAGGAGAGAGAATAATGCTTGATAATGTCACCGATTCGTGGATTTTACGAGCTCGAACTAGTACATGGTCATTGGTGTTTTCATGTTTAGAGAGTCTGAAAAATATGAAGAAGACTCCAGGGGGGTACTTTTTTGTGCAATTTAGTCTCCTGAGGCCAGAAAAGTATAAAACATACCACATAAGAACTCTCTTAGCTTCCGAAGATGTAAGGTGCACCTTTTTCGTACTTAGTTAGGGAGGTCAGAAAAAGGTTAAATTACCACCTACCTAATGCCCCTTCAAAAGCAGCATATAGCTTGAGTTTTACGAGTGTGAAGGAAAGCAAGATCACTCGAAAATATCCATTTGGTTACAAGAAATGGGGATTACAACATTAAATTAATGCTTTGTTCTTTAGTGTTTAACGAGCATGACAAAGACATAAAGTACACTCGAAATAGTTTTCATATTTAGGTCATGTTATCACTAAAGTTAACTCTCGACTGCAAGAGATCCAAGCTTAGAGAATTATTAATGATGTGGAAACAATAGATATGTATGTGAGTTTATGAACAGGTAAATATGACATGGGAAAATGGTCGTCGCAAAGGTATAAATGTAACATGTTGTAATAGAAATATTTGTGAGTGTGAATTTATATAAAAAGTAAGCTAATCCCATTTCATATCCTTAATAAACATGTATATAACTCATAAAAATTATGGTATGGATGCATAAGGACCATACACAGAACAAAATCATGAGTAACACATAATTTATCAATTCATAATAAAACAAAATAAGGCTCATCTCAACTATAATCACTCCAAAGCATCTCTTCATATTAAGGGAATCAAAATAAGTATATGTCTTCCTGCAACCAACAGTAGCAACTCTTTCTAATCTTGCCTCAGCCCTTAGCTGTAATTCTCCTCTTTTTCATCAAAATGATCAACTTTTATAAATAAAATACAAAGAACAAATTATTGACAGTATTAGGAAATCGAGTTTATCTAGAAATAAATGATATCTAAGTTTCAATCACAAAAAATATGAAAAGATCTGCTTAACTTCTAGCTGAGCCCTCGATTCCTGGTCCACTTCCTGATAATCTGGAATTTGTTTTGTTATTGACCTTTTGGACTTGCCATTTGTATTCGATATTCGAATATATATATTCTTTCTGAGAATATAGCTTGTAATATGGAACTAAATGCATGAAGAATTCAATTTCATCCTCTATCTCTCAATACTTTACCCTTGGAAGTTATAATGCTTAAATATGACCCGAAGATGCTCATCAAGCTCTTAGAAATCGGGGATTCTCGTTAATTACTGCTCTAGATACTCCTCATTCTATCAAATCTGCAATTGACTTTGATCTTGTACCTGATAATCTGAAATGTGTTCTACCACTATTGTATGAAGCTCAAGTTTGCTTTTATTTAATGCTCGAATGTTAAAACCCTGTCCTCAACCATCCATTATAATATTCTTTAAAACTTTGTCCATTTCCATAAGATTCCACCTTCCTTAAGCACAGTGAGATCATTCTTTAAGGTAAGTAAAAACAAGTAAAGCACAGAAACATGAGCCTTCACTTTTGTGAGTTTAATTATCTTTTCCAAGTGTTCTTTATAATACTACATTCAATTTTTATCCAAAGTCTCGTGATAACTATGATTTGCATTTGGCAGGTTCTCCCTATGGCATTTTGATGGCGTTGGACACTTTGACGATCCTTTTTCACATGGGTATGCTCAACATCATGGCTTATTCATATCTCCTTCTTTACATAAATACATTTATATCTCTTAATGCTAATTGGTGTAGGCTCTTTCACATGACTATGGAGTCGGTGGTCTTTATCAACATTTTGCTATGACAGTTGGGTGCACTATGCAACTTCACTTGGATGCTCTGTAAACACTTGTGAACTTTCCCTTCATTACAAAAAATCAATACATGTTTCCAGTATATAACTAGGGATAAAGAAAATGAGAAATTCAAAGGGAAGCTAGGGTGGAAATAGGAATGGAAACTATGTAAAGTTGAATATTCTAAAATAAATCTAGAATACAACCCTAGAGATAACATCTGGCTCCATTTGGGATGGAGACTTCCCTGCAAGGCTCCAAGAACCTAGCAGTTCCAGTAGCATTTTCTATTGGGATGGAGTCTACCGATCTACGGTAAGCCAACATACTGAAAACCAAACTACTTTTTTGCACTGCTTAACCGAAAACAAATCCACTGAATTCAGACTGGAAAATAAATGCTCGAAAATGAGCTTATTTATTTACATTGTTCATACTTAAGCAATCAAAAAATTCTTTTCAAATGTAGGAAAACTTCCAATATAACCAATCCAGAAGTTTATGATTTGGCCGAAACTTGCTTCCATCATTGGGCATACAAAAGACTGAAAAAACTCGAAAGCATAAAAACATTCGATCCAAGAAACCATACCAACAGATTTGAAATTGTGTGCTTAAAAGATGAAGGACGCAAGACTTATCACTCTACTTTGCTTCCATGTAACATGCTATAAGGTCATAGAAATTGTTAGAAGTTCACGATAAAAAGGATGATTTGAAAAAACATTCACATGATCTTCCTCATTATTATCATCTTTTTCATCTAAACTTGATGTAATGGGTACATAAGGGGAAAGAAGTTCCTCTTGCTGTAAAACAGAGTTATGAAAAAATACAGCAGAAAATAAATCATCTTCGGTCTCCCCAGCCTTATCATGCCATCTGAATTTGAAGTAGTAGGTATACCTAAAGCATTCTTAGAATGGCCTCCGAGCCACAATGGCCTTCATTTGATCATGTGATGTCATTTTGGATCTTTAATTAGTGGAGTCGACTCTAAATTCTTTGGAGTTTCCTAGTGAATAAATTTGCAGTCATAAAAGTATCCACTTCTTGTTCACTGTCAAGAAAAGGATCTAATCAATATCAAACTCCGGGGAAAACAATTTCGTTTCTTTGACTCGGGCAGCGGCGCCAAAAGATGTTATCACTAAATTTAACTCTCTATTGCAAGAGAGCCAAGCTTAGAGAAATCTTAATGATGTGGAAAAAACAGATATGTATGAGAGTTTATGAACAGGTAAATATGACATGGGAAAATGGTTGTCGCGGATGTATAAATGTAACATGTTGTAATAGAAATATTTGCGAGTGTGAATTTATAGAAAAATTAAGTTAATCCCATTTTAGATCCTTAATAAACCTGTATATAACTCATAAGAAATCTGGTATGGATGCATAAGGACCATACACAGAACAAAATCATGAATAACACATAATTTATCAATTCATAATAAAACAAAATAAGGCTCATCTCGACTATAATCACTCCAAAGCATCTCTTCATATTAAGGGAATCAAAATAAGTATATGTCTGCCTACAACCAACAGTAGAAGCTCTTTCTAACCTTGCCTCAGCCCTTGGCTGTAACTCTTATCTTTTTCATCAAAATGATCAACTTTTACAAATAAAATACAAAGAACAAATTATTGACAGCATTAGGAAATTGAGTCTATCTAGAAATAAATGATATCTAAGTTTCAATCACAAAAAAATACGAAAATCTGTATTTAACTACCAGCAAATACCTTGATTCATGGTCCCTTGACTGATACTATGGAATTTCCTTTGTTATTGATCTTCTGGACTTGCCATTTGAATTCAATATTCGAATATATAGATGCTTTCTGAGAATAATTCTTGTAATCTGGAACTAAATGCAGGAAGAATTCAATTTCATCCTCTATCTCTCAATACTTTACCCTTGGAAGTTATAATGCTTAAATATGACCCAAAGATGCTCATTAAGCTCCTAGAAATCATGGACTCTTGTTAATTACTGCTCTAGGTACTCCTCATTCTATCAAATGTGCAATTGATGTTGATCTTGTGCCTGAGAATCTGAAATGTGCTCTACCACTATTGTATGAAGCTCAAGTTTGCTTCTATTCAATGCTCGAATGGTAAAACCCTGTCCTCAACCATTGATTATAATATTGTTTAAAACTTTGTCGATTTCCATAAGATTCCACCTTCCTTAAGCACAGTGAGATCATTCTTCAAGGTAAGTAATAACAAGTAAAGCACATAAACATGAGCCTTCACTTTTTCAAGTTTACTTATCTTTTCCAGGTGTTCTTTATAATACTACATTCAATTTTGATCCAATGTCTCGTGATAACTATGATTTGCATTTGGAAGGTTCTACTTGTGGCATTCTGATGGCGTTGGACACTCTGACACTCCTTTGTCACCTGGGTATGCTCAACATCATGGATGATTCATATCTCCTTCTTGACAGAAATACATTTATATCTCTTAATTCCAATTGGTGTAGGCTCTTTCACATGACTATGGAGTCGGTGGTCTTTATCAACATTTTGCTATGATAGTTGGGCGCACTATGCAACCCATGGACTTCACTTGGATGCTCTGTAAACACTTGTGAACTTTCCCTTCATTACAAAAATTCGATACATGGTGCCAGTATATTACTAGGGATAAAGAAAATGAGAAATTGAAAGGGAAGCTAGGGTGAAAATAGGAATGGAAACTATGTAAAGTTGAATATTCTAAAATAAATCTAGAATACAACCCTAGAGATAACTGGTCCAGAGCACGAAAAAGAGAAAACTAAGCTGATACCGGTCGCACTTTTTCTGTAAATTTAGTCCCTCAGGTCCGGAAAAGCTATAAACCTATACCTGAGAACACTCTTCTCAATTCCGTAGAAAAGAGAGTGTTCATTTCTTGTATTATTCCACATGGTTCAAGAAAGTGATAACCTACCACCAATTTGGATGCCCATTCACATATTCTTAACGAGCCTGAATGGACAAGTTTACTCGGCAGTCAATTCTGTTTCGAGGAGTTAGACCTGGGCCTAAAGAAACTCCATAAGGGAAGGGAGCCTTATAAAGGGGATAGCTTGTCAAAAGAGACCAAAATGAGGCTCAATTTGGCGTGAAAAATAGCTAAGAAGCCTCCCCTGAACCTATGAAAAATGCGACATGAGTACCAAAAGAAAAAATGTGTTCTAAACTAGGGTAATCTTGGAAGGAAGGCCCTATCCACGAAAGAACAATGGTATAGACAAGGTAATAATGGTTAAACACCATATTCTGTGGTCAAAGTAGTGATCCTAGCGTTAAAACGGATTAGGTATAGATGCAAAAATGCATATGAATGACCAAAATCCTATCCTATATGAGTGAATAACCACTTTAAATGACCTTGAACCTATTGCATTAGGAAAACATGACATGGTATTAGTTTGATTATAATATAATTTGAAAACTATAGGTTAAAAACCCAAATTTTGAAATTATTTCTATATATAGTCTAAAAATAGAAATCAAACATACCATTTCATATTTCTACCCAATATAGGCAATTTTTACCTCTGACTTCAATTGCTCGGTGTGGAAAAACTAGTTGACGATTTTCGATATCGCAAGTGCTAGGTAAGCTAGCTCTTCATTCTATTCCATTTTGTTGTACCCCTACTCAACAGCCTTAAAAAAAACATTATTTCATCAAACAAAATTGTATTTTATTTTGATGAAATGTTTGAATTTCATATAGCAAACCTAAATAATTGACAGCTACTGAAATGGTGACATTCCTGAAGCTACTGAAACAATGAAATTAAATGTTTTTAAGGAAAACCTTTGCGAACTATGGATTGGTTGACAAAATCACTACTTTGGAATTATTATTTTGAGTGGATTTGCATTAGGGATAAGTGTTAATAATTTGTCATAACATAATCTTGAAATCTTATCCAAATATTTATCATTTGATTTTATTATGTGATTTTGTTATCGTAAATATTGATAAGGTTTTTAAATTGGAAGGCTGATTATTGTATTTTTGGCACCTTATCAAAGTTTATTCGAATTATATTTCCAAGGCTTTTTGTTCAATCCACGAATTACGTATAACGCAACCTTATTATTTGATATTGATCTTTATGATGGGCTTCATATGTCATCTTTATTATTGCATGTAAAAGTCGAGGTTGATACTATGGGTTATGGGATTTATATTTCGCATAGCATGTCTCCCGTTGAAGGTTGAAACTATTATATAGTAAAATGTGGATGCATTTTATTCAAAAGACCAAGGATGGATGCTTGGATGTCATTGAGAGTTATATATTTTTTAATATGCATGAGCCCAAACAATATGAGCATTCTCAGTATTGGTAATATTGGTGGACATTCCTCCACATAGGTGAAAGACAAAGTAACCATGAATATTATTGGATATTCTCCATATGAAACGACAACCAAAAGAGTATTTTAATCAATAAAGAATTATTTCATGGATTAAAATATGATGTTTATATTGAAAGGAGAATTATGGTAGTAAAACTTTTAGCACTTTTGCAATTAATGCCATATCTTGTTTTCATAATTCACCAACACAGCTGGATCGACAGTCACGCTGCTTTGTTATATGATCAACCTCACGGCGATCTCAAAGAATATTTGTATCAGATATCACATAGTTCGTGAGCGATTGTTGAATTGATGATAATCTATCAACGAGGTAGATTCACCGGAAGGGAAGAAATAATACTGATTATGTGAGAAATCATTGCCCAAATCTGCTGAGCTGTACGAGATCGCGGAGAGGTTTAGATGTCATTGCACGGTGCTAAACAATCTCTAATTTTTTGCCACTTCGACTCATTCTGAAGGGAGAACTATTTCACCTTTATGATCGTTTTATTGATAATGTATATCTTCTCATTTACACTACATTTTTTTACTTCTATTATTATTTGATGTGAATACACAGATTTGTTGGTGAAGATTATGGGTATGCGATCAAATCGGTGGGAAGACAGTCTATTTTTGAAGGCAGGGTGAAAGTAAAAAAAAACAAGCAATTGATTGATGAGAATGATCGCCATGCTAATTGTTCACCCAGTTATTCAGGAAGAATTCTTGATCTACTGTTCGATAACGATTTCCTACTCACTGGCTAGTTATCGCCGGATTGTTGAAAGGAACATGAATTATTTGTTATAACAGATCACGTAGTTTTCGCCATACTACATGGAAATAGCGCCTAAAGCTCATGTTGAGGATCATGCCAGAGACTACTTACTATTATATCGCCAAACTGTTAAGCAAAGAATTCCATGATGCATCATAAAAACTATAGATGGTTTGCAGTCTACAGTGATATGTATATCCAGATCAGCAGTTGCGTAGATTAGGGCGAAGAAATTACAGCAATACAAGAACAGTTGCAATCTAGAATCGAGAACATATCGTGAATTCACGAAGGATTTCCTTTTGTGAGGTTAATCATACCAGCCTATGAAGGAAATGGTTACGGTCATTCTGAATTTACACCACGTCCAGCGTGAAAGGGAAGTCTCTGATTCTCCTTCATTTATCTTTCATGATAATTCTGTTGTTTTATTGTGCAGTTTAAACATGGAGTGGAAAAGGAGTCGGTTAATATTCTATGCTATCATTTATTCATAAATATATTTTACTAGAACTGATGTGGAAAATAGAATGCACAATATCAGTAATTCAATCGCCATATTAAAAATTGTTTGCATTTACGATTTCCCGAATGATGCAGGTTAAAGGAGGTAACCACGGTGAAATGAGAGGTCACGCTCATCGAATGTTGATGATGGTATCATCAGGGGTTGATCATACCCGGGATTCTCAAAACATTTTCGCTACAGATCCTTCCATCTATCAATGAGCTGATTGGCATTTTATTTCACGAATTTCATTTTCGGCCAGTTACAAAAAATGCGTAGCTAAACAGGAAGGTATTTTTCCGGGGTTCACTGCTCATAAATGGAGACAGATCTTAAAAATATGCCACATGGTTTTTCTCCAGAACGGGCCCATTTATCTTTACTCAGGGAGATTTCCCTAGAAAGTGATGGATTCTAAGAGATTTTCGGGATCCTCTGAAAATGATTTTTGCAGTTGCGGCCGGCAAAGAAACGGTTCTTTCCAGAAATTCACCAGCTCAAAGCTCAATTTGGATTTCATTTCTTCTTACCTTGGCTTATTTAAGCAAACAAGAATTTGATTGCAAGAGGAGGGCTTAGAGGACGGTGGGAGATTTGTCTTTCACAGTGCAAAGAGCAGACTGGGAGTTGCATTGAATAGGCCAGCCAGGTTTTTTTCTTGATGTTCTGATTGAGATGCTTCCAGCGAGGATTCTTTGAGGTGGATAGCTTGGGAAAGGAGAAGACAATACCACTGTTTGATATTTCTGTTACTGGAGGCAGTTTGCTGTCAGCAGCTCCAGTATTTTAAACTGGTGATACTTATATATGATTACAGTATTTATACTTTGCATATATGTTCATGGTGCCGCTTGGTTTTGTTGTTTTTCCCACATTATTTATGTTTGATATGGTTTGTTTAAAGAATCATGCAAATATATCATGTATAGTGATCGACTTGTACTGATTTTGATTTGCTGATGTACGTCATGGTGTAAAATTTGATGATTGACATCATAACACATGTGATTTATGCGTCTATTGCATGACTTTGTTTGTTTTTTAAATTTCTTTTGAATATATTCAAGGTTGTTTATGCGGTAGTCCCATTGGCAGATCTGATTTCAGGATTTACATTTTCGCTCCTGATCAGGATAAAAATTAGAACAGATTAGCATAATTTCTCTTCTGGTTATTGTATTATTTAAAAATTAATTAAATCAGAACTGTATATTTATACTGTTTTTAGGTTATTTTTCAATTTTTTGTGAATAATGTATATATGTTTATAATGCATTTTTTTTTGTAATTCATTTAACATGTTAATATTTGATTAATTTTTTATTATTATATTATAAGTTAAATTGATTGAGTAGATTTAATTCATAGATTATTACTAATTCATTAGTAATCAGATTAACTAGTTTAATTTGTACATACGTAGGTATTTTGTAGATTTAATTAATCAGAACAGTAGCTTTAGTTTTATTTATAGAATTTCAGGCTAACAGAGCCTTTAAAACTGTCGGGAATAACCATCCCAAACAGCTTGGAGCCTGCTTTAAGGATCTTGGTCTGGGTTGTTTTCCCCCGTTACATGCATAGTCACATATGCCCGTCAACAATGGCGCTAGAAAGAGGGCCTGAACCAGCAAGAAGGCCATTTTGAGTTGGTTGATTTTTGATTTCATTTATTTTTATTTTTACTATGAAATGGATGATATTACTGATTTAGATCATGCTTTTAGCTTTCATACACCTGGCGAAAGTTTTTCTCCAGAGATGTCTAATTTCTTGCGAAGACTGAGCTTCAATGGAGAAGGTAAGATTTCTGCCTCTCATCAACTTTCAGTATTTAATTCTTTTTGTGATTGCATAGATCTATTTGATGAGGTTGAGAAATACGGACTTTTTGCAGCAACTTTCACAGGAAGAATTCTGATTTGGTTTAAGTTTTTGCCAGCAAAATCCATTCGTTCATGGGAACATTTCACGAAGCTATTTCTTAATGCTCATGAGGATTATAATTACAGGAAACTTGGACTTGAGTTCACTACAACAAAAACTGGATTTAGTGTCTATTTTTGCATCCTTTTTCGTGTCTAGACCATCTTTCAGTGTATTTTTCTTCATTTTTTGGACAAAATGGCGCAATTTCATGGGTTGGTGCTATTTTAGGCGTTTTTTGCGTCCTTTTTCTAAATCTGGCGCAAATTGCGGCATAATTTGCACCGGGTTTTGCACCTGGTTATGCGCTAGGTTTTGCATCAGGTTTTGCGATTGGTTTTGAGCCTAGTTTTGCACCTAATTTTGCGCCTAGTTTGTACATCTACTCTTGTTGCACCCCCTTTTACGCCCATGTTTGCCTCAACTTTTATGCCCTTGTTTTCATTCACTTTTGCATCCTTTTTTACATCCACTTTTGCATCCACTTCTGCTACTTTTTTTGCATCCCTTCATGTGCCAAGTTTTGCATCAAATTTTACATCCTGTTTTGAGTCTAGTTTTGCATCTCATTTTGTTTCAGCCATTTTTGCATCCACTTTTGCATCCATTTTTTCATCCTCTTTTGCACCCACATTTTCATCCCTTTTTGCATCCCATTTTGCATCCATGTTTACATCTTTTTTTGCATCTACTATTGCATCCACTTTTGCATCTACTTTTGTCGTGTCCCAATTCACACCCATTTTTGCACTTACTTTTACACCCACTTTTGCTTCAACTTGTGCATCCACGTTTGCATTTTTTTTGCATCCAATTTTACATCAGTTATTGCATCCCTTTATGCATCCAATTTTGCATCCACTTTTGCATCGGGTTTTGCGTTGGGTGTTACGACTACTTT
>LPNX010671941.1:0-16818 GCA_001517045.1 Pseudotsuga menziesii
TTAGCATAAATTATGGATTTGTAAAATAACCTAAAGTGACGAAATAATTCATCTTGCTATAGGTTTGAGGAGTGATTTTGATCACTCATTCGTTCTGGAAATTTCGTTTGGTTTTCTCATCTAAAATTCCAGATTTCAAATGGATTCATATGGCTGTAACATTAAACCTATCATTCTATCTATTTAGTGTAAACTTTGGGTTCATCTAGACTGAAATTTCTTTACAGAATGTTTCACATTGTGTCATCGTTTAAAAGTTTCTCTCATGTGTTTATTTATGTAATTTCAAGCCAGCGTCAAAGCCTAGCCTTCATACTTATTGCCTAGAGTCATCAAACAAGTGCCAAAGCACAGTCATGAAAATCCTACAAGTACACAATCCATGCACTAGGAAGGAGTTAAGGCACAAATCATCTGCACAAACCAACGATTGAAAGTGTGGGAGACCGTGCCCAAGGGAGAACAAGCAGACCCTAGGTTATATCCAACCAGTCTTATTTCATGTTTCATATTATTATTATTATTATTACTAATAAAAAATCTTCTGGCAGATGTATAGCCTCTTTCTAGCCCTCAATTGGAAAAAATAAATTATAATAAAAATTCTCCGGGAAGATGTATAGCCTCTTTCTAGCACTCAATTGAAAAAAAAAAATTATGAATGAAATTTGTCTGAGGTTTAAAATATGGGATACATGCTTAATTGTTCGTCATATTCTATATTCAGGAAAGCCATTGCATGTACATGTATGTTTGTATATACATGTTGAGACTTGGTTTCTATCCCCCTCGAGACTCCTTAAAACCCTGGTGCAAGTACTCTTAAGTGGGTTTCTAAGCATCTCACGGAAGGTGTTCCTAAGCTACAACTCTGGGGTAGAATATATACAAATATATACTAGTGAGATGCAGAGATATATATATTCAAATAACACCCAGATAACACCATCGATATATAGCCGTAGAGAAATAGATCAATATGGCAGATATACTAATTAAGCGTGAAGAAGATTTAGTTTGACAAAGAAAAACGCTTGAGGATATCTAGGATGGAGATCACTGAAAGATCCACAGCCATAAAAGAAAAAAGGACGGCCATACAGCAATATCATTAACAACAGACCGAATTTGAATGAAGGAAAGGGTAGAGTATCAATTTTCAGCCACATTTTCTTACCCTTTCTCTGCAACAACCCTCTTACCCAGGAGTGATTTCTGAAGCTCTGCAGGAGATACCCTTTCTATGACGCTATAATCATCTCCAATAATTTCCTTCGTGACCCTCTTTCCGTCCGCATGCTTGTTCCACCCTACACAGGGTTGCAAACTGTATGTGCATACGAGCCCCATAAAAAAATTAACACTGTCGGGGGCACGCTTTCAACAAGTGTGCCTAGTTTTCCTATGAAATACCAGGATACCAATGTTTCCATGCTTGGAAGTTCTTACTGTGATGCCCGACCCAGGAAAATAAGAGCTAGCACCATCACTCCCATTCACATTGAAAATTCCATCGTGGATGGTGGTAGCTCAATGTAGAAACTCGTCATACAATCTCGCTCTTCCATGCTTAGCAGCTCCCCCCACAGACCTGCAAACAAAAATTTTGGGTGGAAAAAGGACTGGGCGAGGACTGCGGGCTGTTTTAGTGTAGCCTACATTGATGATTGCCACGTGAAGGGCATGCACCCAAGATTTAATACGAAGAGGCCGCCTAAGGGAGAGGGGTGTGAAAAGAGAAAGACCCACGCACCACTTTATCAAAGCTAATTTAATTGGAGATTTAAATTTACATAATTTTAAATTAAATTCATGTATATAGTTAATATAAATTGGAAATTTATTTTACCATTACCTCCATTAAATATGGTTTGGATTAGAACCTTATTTAATTGAAAATTTAAATTTACATAATTTTAAATTAAATTCATGTAAGTTAATATAAATTCGAAATTTATTTTACGATTACCTCCATTAAATATGGCTTGGATTAGAACCTTATATAATTGAAAATTTAAATTTACATAATTTTAAATTAAATTCATGTATATAGTTAATATAAATTCAAAATTTATTTTACGATTACCTCCATTAAATATGGTTTGGATTAGATTAAATATGGTTTGGAATAATTAATTGGATTATATTTCAAAATTTTGATTTATTTTAATGTATATATATAAATCCTAAAGTCTAATTGAGCCCCAAGGGTTAGCTCAATTGGTAAGACATGCCTACGGAGAGGTCATGGGTTCGAGCCTTGAGTCCTTTGGGGTTAGGCCTTTTGTGAGGATGGCCTGTTGCTGGGTTTCCGTGCATATTTCCATATAAAAAAAGGTATTATAAGATTAAATTTTTATGATTAAAATTAATATAATTATCATTAATCACTCTTTTCATTTAAATTTTATAATAAACTTAATGAACAAATACTGAATTAGTTAGAAGGTTATGAGTCAACATAAGTTGGACTAAAAAACATATAAAGTGTCATGCGCGAAGTCATGACACGTGTGACCCGTGCAATAGGTATGGTCATTAGTGATTACCTAAGCCACGAGGATGGTTCAACCCAATGTAGTTGATATAAGTAAATAAATGAATTGGGGTTTAAATACTATATGTTAAGAGTAATATGAGAGTATTAATTAATTATAGGTTAATTGCAATTTAATTTGAATGAGTTAGATTTTTAGGAGGAGACTCTATTTAAACTAAGTTTAAGTTAAATTCAGTAACATAGTAGGTTTCATACAAGTAATCATGACATCTGTGACCCCAATGGTAGATGTGGTCGAAATCGACTACCTAAGCCTCGAGCATGGTGCGATACCCAACGTTTTTCTCTCCTGTGACATACTGCTTTACTCACGACTCGCAACATTAATAATTAAGGTTCATGATGTGTGACAATGGATATTCATTTATCTAGATGAGGCAAGTCATGGTGTTTAACATGAAATTAGTCGCAATATTAACATGAAAAACATAGACATGTTAACCTCGTTTAGAGAATACCATGGATAATATCATGTGGGTGTCATACATAATCACATTGACATTACAACAAAGCAACTAAGAAAAGAGGATATCACAAAAAAATAGTTGTAAAGATAATATTTCATTGTACTAACTATAGATTATGATAATGAATCCTTGTAGGAAGTCTAGATGTTAAAAGCCTAGACATTTTAAGAAAATCTATTAAACTCTTATTGGTAGTTTGAAGCATTTTAGTTATGAGTGAGTATTACATGCTAAGTTGATGGTATCAACTTTGCATTTACGACCATGATGAAGGCATCTTAAATGTGAAATGTGTAAACATGTTAGCACAACACGAATTGTACGTCTTTTAAAGGGGTAAGGAAGTATGTTGTTGAGATTGACAAAATAAAATAAAAAACATTATAACTTGCACACAGTGTCTTGATAGTAACTTTGGGATGAATTTTCTTGAAGGATGGGTGTATGTAATACCCGATTTTTACTAAACTTATCATTTAGACACACTCCACTTATTTTGCTTGTTTTCTTTTAGGCTCATCTCGAATGAGCAAACTATATTTACGACATGATGGGCCGAAATTGCTATGTGACTATATTTATTACGACACTATAATTATAAGGTTACTATGGTTATCATGTCATCATGTTTATGTGGTTACGATGTGTTGATTATCATGAGATTATTATATTCTACGATGATAATATCTGTTGAAATGTTTTCATTTATCAAATGTGAAGTTTATGATGCGGTACGTGGATACCATGTTATGATATGACCCATTTGAATTATTATATGTCAAGTGTACCTATGATGAATTAAATTATTACATGAAATAATGATGAGGATGATGATGTGATCACTTGATTATCAAGTGAAATTACTCTCTATACGTGTGTACTTGTGAAGTACTAACCCAATGGACATTGGCGATACATGATAGTCAAATACTTGATATGATATCTGGAATAGTTACTTGCTACGTAGTAAATGCTACCGACCGAAAATGATGATACAATGACACAATCCAATAATCCTGATAGGAGCAAAGAATGATTTGATAGGGTATAGACCTTGTATGTTGAGAGGGATGGAGGTATTTCCCACCCTATGTTATTATGATACCTGAGGTCGTGGGAGGATTGTGTTGAGACACGCTCCCCAAGTTGTTGTGATGACGACAGTCAAATGCCTGCTAGGAGAGGCTAGGCCCGTTGTTTAACCGATGCTATCGCTCTCAAGTTCTTATGTAGTCAGGTCGGTGAAGCGGACATCCCCTTCTATACTAGCAGAGGAAGGATAGGGAGGATGCAGACAAAGGTTAAGATGGGAGGATGTGTTAGTTAGTATTGTTGAGGGTTGGGCATTCCTTGATACTAAATTAGTGCTAGTATGTACCCTTCCTTGTACTTCATTGATTAAAGTAATGTAAACCTACATAAAGATAATGATACGAAATCATAAAAGGGATTAATTTTTAAATACTTCAGAGTGCTAAAAATATATATATGCTTTCTCTTTCTGCATGGGGAAATTACTATTATTGTTTAGCATATATGCATATGTGGGATGGTGTTTGTTCATAGTGCATATCCCACTTGTGCATACACTGGCCATGCATGCAAACTTGGAACATGTACAACAGTATTAACATACGTGTCACGCTTGAATGGTGGTATAAATTGCCTTAGATAACTTAGTGAAGGATGTGCTAATCAACTTATATAAGGAATTGTTAAATTGTTAATGTGTAAAATAACTGAGTTAGTATAATCAAACTGAAGCCGGAATCAAACTGAAACATCACCAGACAATATAAGAAAGTTTGTGGGATGATTTTTATATCAATTTATGATATTTTTGTGATTGCGTCTACCAGAATCTAAATTCCTTGATATGAATGTATAATGATCTAATTTTAGATTTTGATTGTTTGTGTAGGTGATTTGGTAACCAATGGAAACTTTGAAGATGGTCCACGCGATTTTCTCAATGGTACCAATGGTATCCTTCTTCCCCCTTCCATTTTTGACCATTCTCCTCTACCCGGCTAGACCATCGAGTCCAACAAGCTGTCCAAGTACATAGACTCTACCCACTTCAGCGTTCTGCAAGGTCGTGGGGCCGTTGAGCTACTCTCCAGCCTGGGAAGCCTCCTCTCACAGACAGTGGACATAGCCCCCAGAAAGTCCTACTGTTTGATCTTTGCGGTGGGAGATGGGAAGAATGCATGCAAAGGACCCATGACGGTGCAAGCCAATGCTGGCAACAAGACCTTTAGGGTACACTACGAATCGAAGAGCACTGGAGGCTTCAAGATTGCCAGGTTTGTGTTCACAACGATTTTACCAACAACTCGTATATCGTTCATGAGTTTGTCCTACATGAAGAGTGATAACTCCGGTTCTCTGTGCGGTCCAGTAGTGGACCACGTTCAAGTAGTCGCTCTATAAAAACAAGTAATTTCACATAAAAAAATAAGCAACATAGCAACTAATAACATCACATCAAAAAATAAGCAACATAGCAACAAGTAATACATTGTTGCAAGTTTTTAATGTTTCATAGTTACTTCAACTTTCAACTTATATACATTATGGCATTAAAATATTTCTAAATGGCAGGTATAAGCAGCCTTGCTGCTATTTCACTTGTTTTATTATAGGTTTGTTTCACACTCACTTAATGATGGTCTTTGTTATCTATTATCGTCACAATAATAAACATAAGAAGTTGAATTGTGACAATGAATTAAACTCATTAAATAACTAAACAAACAATGTAACACGTTCAATACTTATATGGTATTTTGTTCTTTAAGTTTTGTGGCTTATTCCCTTGATCATTATATTTGTTCCTAGCTTTTAATTATGGAATGTTATGAATCATCACAATGAAAACAATTAAAAATACAAAAAGAAAAGCAACAAGACAAGTTAAGTACCCGATATGATATTGTGTTCTTCTAGTGGGTATTCCATATCCAACATTACATGCCCATTATCTTGATTAATGTATTTGTTCATATATTTCTCTATAATAAACTTTCAAAATATTATAAACTGTGGTATAAATAAATTTTAAAAGGAATGAAAGAAAGAACAAGACAAATATGTACTTGGTATCATATATTCTTCTCCTTTTTTCATCTTCAAACATTCTTTATCATTGTGTACTATTGATTATTGCTTTGTTGCACATTATCATCATTTTCTTCTTTACAGTCTCTATTATTAATAGTCGCGGTAAATAATATGCCAATTAAGAAATATAAATGAAACAAAATCTAAAGAATAACTAGAAAAACAACAAAACAAATACAAAACCTGAATTTTCTATCAATATATTTGATGTTGAGTGTATTTGAAAAGAATTGTAATTGTTCAACATGGTTGTCTTTTGTGACTATGTTTGTATAACACATGAAATTATTCTTCTATATGTACAATATGCCTTGTATAAATTTATTCCTGCATGAAATACTGCTTTCACATAATTACATTGTTGGTGCATTTCCAATAAATCTACCAAAAATGAAAACTCTCTCATTTTCATCAGAGATGCCTCGAGAAGAGTGAGTATTTTCAAGTCTGAATTTTTCTTCTTCTAAAGTATATAAACTTTAGAAATGTATAGTTAAAATTATATCATAACTATAATTATTTTGTGCCTTATATTCATAAATACCATTAGTCACTTTATAGTTGATCTTGGAATTCTTTATAGGAATTCCAAAGCTTGGCCCTACATCATTATAAGACCAAAGTTCTACTAAGAGAATTATAGTAAAGTTTTTCAACTCATTTTTTTCAATAAAAATTTGAAACAATTCAATTAATAATGACTTGTGCGGAATGATTCTTGTTTCAAATCTAATCTATCAAACACAACAAGGGCCATACATAATATTGGTTACAATTGAGAAGGAAAAGATTGCCAAAAACAAAAAAATTGCCCCCCCAAAATTACAGCTAAATTCAAAATTGTTTTCAACTTGTTGGATGTTTGTTAATGCATATATTATTCTATCAAGGACCCCATATGCTTGTGAAGAAAGGGACTCTATTTCTATATTTTGTGTTCCTAATTTTACATACGTGGGCCCTATGTTTTTACAGAAGTTGGAAATTATGATATCATTAATTTCATAATACTTTATAATATTAGACGTGATAAAAGTACTGTCATTTATCTTCTTATCATGATGATGGTAATATGTAACCATCGCCTCCAAGACTATTGTATTCATCTTCAATTTAAAACAATAATCTTTCAGTTTTATTGCATTTGTTGGATGGTTAGTGGAATAAAAAAACAAAGAGATCCATCCAATAACTTATCTACTACATAATAAATATCTTTAGTGGTTAGACCTTGAAGGGAATGAAGAGAACCAACTACCTTGTAGTTCTTGAAATTAGGTTGGCCCGAAGAGCACTTCAACGTGCCTAGTTTCTAACAATTAAAAATTGTGTCCCACTTATTCCAAGTAACTTCATCAAGATATAAGAAAACCTTTTTTCAACAAATTTTACAAATAGATAATTAAAGGAGCACAACTTTTCATCATCAACATGTTAACAAATAATAAATATAATTCAATGTAACTTATGAAATATGAAATATAGTATGAAATTAGATAAGACAATATAAACTAATGAGAATTCATTGTAATTATGAAAATATGTTATTTATATTATCAATTTAGATAAGTCATGATGCCTAATCATTTCGATTAGTATCATCTATTTAGAATAGAGAGAGAGATACAATAATAAATAGTTAGGTGCAAAAATAATTAAAATTACATACCTTGTCTTCAACTATCTTAGATTGTCCAATTTTCCTTTTTGTAAATTTATCATTGGAAAATAAGAAATGTCTTGCAAAATGCACATAATCATTTATCAGAGTTTTGTAGAACACCTTATTTGTGGAATTTAAGTGGTCTAACAAACACAAATCAATCATTACATTTTTTATACTTTTTCTATTCCTCCATAGATACGTTGTATTTATGATTTGCTAAAATTTCTTGAGTTGGTATGTTGTCCATCAACTTGTAGGAATATATTAAACCCACTCACAACTTAGGATAAAATAATTAATCATTATTTGATTAATTATTCACCCACTAGCTTAATTAGTTGGCATCCACTTGCACCTTAAAGTCAATACATGCCATCTATATCCTAGGAATGATTTATTTCCAATTCTGGGTTGATCTTGACCACCTTTTGACCATCCAGAATTAGTATACAGGACTTTACAACAGATTCTGCTTTTTCTGCTTTTCTATGGATAAGATAAAAGCTAGTCAACTAGGAAACTGGGAGCTTTTGTTTCCAACCAATCCTCCATTATTTTTTCTCCATTTTCTAGGATTAGCATGTTTTTTCCATCTCCTTGAAAACTCACTCATGCTTTTGCCAACTCGTGAGGTCCTTGATAGATTTGGTAAGTGCTTTAGCCACCTATGGGGGTTTGCTATATTTTGGTAAGTCAGCCTTTTGAGCTTTATGAGTTGTTTCCATACAATTCGATTTTCCTATGAGGGATGTACTATTTATGTACACTATTATTCATCATTATTCAATGGAAGGATACACACTAATATTCATCTCTTCATTCATGTGATTCAGTCTCTTTTCTTTTCTCTAGTTTTCCTGTGAATGCTTGTGAGAATTATTAGTAGCAAGATCTATTTCCTGTGCTTCTTCTTAGCATCAGTGCACATAGCTTTGATATATTATTTATACATGGTATCATAGCTACAAGTTTGATCAAGTTCTACAGAGTTGAGGAGCGCTTCCAGTCTCCTATCCCTCTCTGAAGAAGAGCTTGTCTAGCTTACAAGATTTTCTCCTAGTTTGTTTTGTAGGTTGCAGAGAGTATCTCGTAGAGCATATCAACAACTTGAATATGGATTCAAAATTTCCTCTACTATCTCCTTTCAACTATGTTGATTGGAAGCCAAAGATGAGTGCATACTTGAAGAGGCAATGTCTCTTTGATGTCTCCATTGGTGCATTGAGTGAACCTGAGTCTTATGAAGAGAAGATTGATTGGCTAAATAATTGTGATAGGGCTTATGGAATTATTTGTTTGGGAATGTCTCCAAATATATATCATCTCATAGATTTTTCTGAATTTCCATTTGAGCTTTGGAAAATTTTGGACAAAGCTATTGGTTTGTAGGAAATTGAAGATGAAGCATGGAGCAAACCTAGCATCTCCTCTTGTTCTCTCTCTCAAGATTTCTTGGCCTCTACATTATCTAATGAAGTTGATCATGATGAATAAGTTTCTCATACAGTTCATATTGCTGCTACCCTCTTTGATTCGAATGCTTCCTCCTTCAATGAAGAAGCAAATATTGAAGAGCCATCTTTTTCTGTGTCTCTTGAAGGTGATTTTTATTCTTGTGATAATATTGATGAAAAAGAAGTAACATATGGAGCTGATGCTGATATTGATTATGATCCTATAACCCATTCATTTTTCTCTAAATCTCCTATCTTAGATTCTGAGATCTATGTGCCATATTCTTCACACCTTGTGCATACCTCTCTCATTGATGGTGCACAACCGAGTGACTTTCAGGATGTTTGCTTAGCCACATCAAGCCTTATTTGTGTCATACCAATTACCTTACTCGATCTCATGTGCTTCATCATATCCTTCTTTTTTCTTGGCATCAATACTCAGAGCCTTTTTTAATATTTTGGACATCTCCTTATTTCCTCCTTTCATACAGAGGATTCATTAGCAATGTATTCCCATGAGTCTATTGATATGCTTATATGTGATCCTTTGGATTCTGATTTAGAAGCATATTTTTAGGTTGAAACACATATAATACCACCATCCACACCATATACCATACCTCTGAATAATCCAAATACTATACAAATCCCAAGCTCACTAGTTGATTCCTCATTGGTCTCTTATGTAGTGATATTTATCTTACATGGTTTGAGGTCTTTCCTAACTTTCAGTGGCTGGTTATCCATGTCTTTAGTCATATATGGACTGATATTAAACATGTTTGGATATGTTCTAAATACTTATGGTTCAGATCTTATGCTCATCCATCATTCAGATTTTTACACCTATCAGTTTTCCCCAGTTGCTCATAATTTTCCTAGTCTAGCCGTATATCCTCATGGAGCCACTGAAGCCTTTGTCCTTGCTGTTCCATATGCTACTATTTCTAAAATATAAAATTTTTAATAGCCTCATATCATATCTATATAGGTGCTACATCATATTGGAATATTGACATGTGATTCACATCACAATTTTGCAGCTATTTAGGGAACTGGGTGTGAAATAAATTGCCTTATTTTTTGTACTCTTTGGATAGGAGTATGCATAGATCTCTTTTCAATTTCAGATTATGTTTGTAGATCATAGTTTGAAAGCAGAAAGAAGCATTTAGATAATGCTTCTATTTAATCAGTTGATGAGATACAAGGAGTCTCTCCTCTTCCTTCTTGCAGGTTCTACACTCCAGCGCATGATCATGGAGTTCATGATTTCTTCAAAAAGTCCTTCATCCAGAAGCAGTTTAGTCAGCTAATTAAAGTGAAGATGAAGATATGTTGAAGACATATTATTTCAAATTTTGTGCCTTGTCCTATCCTGAGGGAGGATTTTCCCCATGTGGTTTTGCCTCTTTCCTCACTTTTCTGGACATAATAATTGTTAAAGGGTGACCATAGCCTTGTTGCTAGGCCCTATATGTATCCATATGCATCTATATTTTTTGTCATACCATCATAAAGTCAGACTTATATGGGGGTTTAGGAATATATTAAACCCACTCACAACTTAGGATAAAATAATTAATCATTATTTGATTAATTATTCACCCACTAGCTTAATTAGTTGGAATCCACTTGCACCTTAAAGTCAATACATGCCATCTATATCCTAGGAATGATTTATTTCCAATTCTGGGTTGATCTTGACCACCTTTTGACCATCCAGAATTAGTATATAGGACTTTACGGCAGATTCTGCTTTATTCTTCTTTTTCTGCTTTTCCTGCTTTTCTATGGATAAGATAAAAGCTAGTCAACTAGGAAACTGGGAGCTTTTGTTTCCAACCCATCCTCCATTAGTTCTTCTCCATTTTCTAGGATTAGCATGTTTTTTCCATATCCTTGAAAACTCACTCATGCTTTTGCCAACTTGTGAGGTCCTTGATAGATTTGGTAAATGCTTTAGCCACCTATGGGGGTTTGCTATATTTTGGTAAGTCAGCCTTTTGAGCTTTATGAGTTGTTTCCATACAATTCGATTTTCCTATGAGGGATGTACTATTTATGTACACTATTATTCATCATTATTCAATGGAAGGATCCACACCAATATTCATCTCTTCATTCATGTGATTTAGTCTCTTTTCTTCTCTCTAGTTTTCCTGTGTATGCTTGTGAGAATTCTTAGTAGCAAGATCTATTTATTGTGCTTCTTCTTAGCATCATGTCACATAGCATTGATCTATTATTTCTACACAACTATCCAAAAATTGATGTTCTTATCATTTATATCTGTCCCATTTACAATTTTTATAGGGTTTTCCATTGGATCATGCTCTGTGCTACCGTTTGGAATCAAAAGAGCACTAGGGAATGATTTTTGAAATTTCTATAGGAATTATTTTACTAATGCTTGAACATTTAATAATTCCTTGGTCTCACTTATACAATTTGGAGTCTTCTATACATTTTTGAACTTCCACATTTTTGTTGAAGGACCTTGAAAATCCACTAGCAATACTTAATTAGTTCATGGATTTCATCACATTGGTGCCTAAGCTTTGCTAATTGAGATTCGACATTCCTATATTTTTCAATTTTTGTAGTAGGCTTGAAATCACTTTATACGATGTTCTCTTCTGGGTCTGTTAAATATACCTTACTTAAAGGAAATAATTGAGCATCAAGTTTATCACATGGTATTTTATCAGGTAGTTTACCCAGCCTCTTTGTTGCAAATGAAGATGCACATATGATGTATCCTTACGTCTTACAAAGCAGTATCTTAGAACAATAGTAATATGTTATAAAATATCCATGCAACTCTTTAGACTAGATTTAGTGAAGTTCTCATTATCCAATTGAAAATTTGTCTTTTATCAACTCTAGCAAATCCATACTTTAATCTTCAAACAAATCTGGTCTAAATTTTGTGTAATCCACTTGAAAGAAATTAATTTTACTTCATTTTATTTAATAACCTCCATTTGAAGGTAGAGATGTGACTTTCATGGTGTGTAACACCCCGGTTTTGACCCCGTTTGCATGATGTATATATAATGTAAATAATCATGGTGAGGAGCTAAAGGCAAAAGCCCCACCATCGATTTGGTTGTGTATGTTTCAGCAATGGGGATAGTTGTCGATGGGATATCGTGCTATTTGGCACATTATAGTATGGCATCATGTAAATACGCCCATCAATTAAAAATAAACCACAACCTGCTAATGCAGTGCAACGTTGAAATGAAAAGGGCATGATTCCAAAGGATAAGGGGGTGGGGGATGTCAAACCTTGGTCTATGGGGGAAAAACCCATGTGTTGCCACCTTGTTTTGTTTTACCATCTTCCCTTGTCTCATCCAACCTCTTCAACCTCTTTAATGTTTGTATTCTTGTTGTTGGTTGAGGTAGTTATTGCTGAGTGGTGGTGGTTGTGGCAGGACTGTCAGTCCTTGCCCATGTGCCCACTCCACCAACAGATTCTTCCTGCTCACATCGCATGGGGGCAGAGGAAGCATTCACTCTCCACTCCCTCCACTGCTAGGATTTCTCGCCGTTGTATGTTCATCTTCCTCACGTGCTTGTTCTTCACCTCCACCGCTGGGATCCTCACATAGAGAGGCATTGAGTTCCTCCTCACGCACCAGTCGTGGCTCTTCTTTGGTTTGTGCATGTAGCGAGCAGGTGAAACGGACTCAAGGGCATGATTTCCACTGGTATGTGTCATAGCCGTGGCTATAATCCACGATTTCTACTTGCTGTTGGTTTCACCCACAATTTGGGTTGCTGTGGTTCTTCCCACGATTTCTGTGTGCTATTGTGAGCCCGTCCTTCTTCCATTTTGGACTGTTCCTGTGTGTTTTCTTCTTCCCTGCTTTGGGACAGAGTATAGCTGCCACCGTTTTTGCTATGAGTCTGTGACTGTTGATTGCCACACCCGTTGGCTGAGTCTTCCACGACTATGCTGGGAGTTATGTTTTCTTGTCCATTATGGACTGTGTAAAGTTGCCACCGTTTTTATTGTGAAGTTGTGTTGCTGAAGTACCCTGGTTTGGGTGTTGTTGCTATTGGGTTGTTTGGCCACGCAAGGGCCAAGAACAACTCTGAGTTGCATTGTGGGCTTGAGCTGTGTTTCATCTTTTGTTTGGGACTGTCCCCGGTTTTCTTTGCCTTCGTCATAGAGCCTTGAGTGGGTTGTTTGCTGCGGTATGCAGTGGGTGGTCTTCGGACTACTGAGAGTGGGATTAGAGCCTGGGTATGCATGAGAAGACTGGTGTTGCGGTCACCAGTTTGGCATTCAGCCTATCCTAGCTCCTTGACAACCTGGAGAACCCTATGGTGTGGGTTTGGCTGTGTGTTGGAAAACCTTGGCTATGTGTAAGCCTGCGTTGACCCTTATTCCTTAAGGAATCATGCCCAGCTCGGGGGTGGTAGTGTTACTGAGAGATTGATGAGCACGCTGGCCTATGGTTGGGTGGAACGTTGCAGCGACCTAGCTGATTGCGGGATAGGTTCTTCTTCAAAAGATAAGTAATCCTGCTTGTTCCATCTCTGCAATTGTATTGATGTCAAATGAATTATAATGAACATGTTAGATGCTGGAATGTATATGTTGCTTCCGCTGATTATTGAGTAACTGTGTATGCTTGTATGGATTACGCATCCGGATATGTATCATGTATCATGTTTAAGCTTTTAATTTCAGCATTGATGTCTGTCCATGTTCTTGGGGCTGTGTCCCCAGTTGTTTATTGGTGTTCATCTCGTCCTCTTCGCCGGTCGGAGGGTCGGGGACGTGACAGAGTGGTATCAAAGCTCATGTTGCAGCATGGGCCTGAATGGACCACCAAAATGCAATGACAGAAGCAGAATTGCTTTCTGCCTAGCAGAGATCAGAATTTGATGGCAACAAAAACTTCCAAAAAATCTTCTAAGTGTTGAACAGTCAGAACACTTAGTGGAATTAACTTCCAATGTAGCGTAAGGGTTAGACGAAAGCGCGCCTGACGGGAATAGTTGGACGAAAATTTTGAAAAATCTTCTAAGTGTTCGGCGTCCATCGACAGCAGAAAGTTGATCGAGCATCTGCCACTGTAGATGGAAAAATGACTATGCATCCGACGGGTGAGTTCTCCGACCGCCGACGCCATGAAGAAAAGTTGAAATTTTTTTCTAAGTATAGAAATCATCGGCCATCGGAAGAATATAGAAGTTTGATGTTCCACCGTTGCGGAAGTGTAGATCACTAAGACTTCCGATGTGAAGAGACCGTCGATGCCGATCGGGTCATGCCATAACAGATTGATCGACGAAACTTAGTCCTTTGGGGAGCTGGAATGACGGCAGGCGAAGAAAGGTTAGTAGCCACTATGTCGGTGGCTGGAGGAAGAAAAACCCAAGATGGGAGCTGAAATCAAATTTTTAACGGAGGAAAATTCAAAAATTTTCTAAGTGTTGGAGGTCATTGGAAGACATTAGTAGTCTGAGCAGCTGATATGTCGACTCAATTAGTGGTTTGGACTTCCAATGCCATCGACGAAAGGAAAGAAGAAAGACGAACTTTCAAAAATTTGTCTAAGTATGGAAACCGTCGAAAAAAGTTAGCCATTCAAGTAGCTGATGCAGCAGCAAGAATCAGAAGGAAATAGAAGATGAAGCTGTCGATGCAGCGGAAGAAAAGAAAAGAAGTTTCAGTGGAAAATAGTGCAAGTCGGAGCCGCAGTTTCGGCAGAGATCTTCCAAAGATCGCCGAAAAGTCGGAAGAGAATAGTTGTTTGAGCATCCGATGTGGCGACAAGAAGAAGAAGAAAAATTGAAAATTTTTCTAAGTATAGAAAATGTTGGAAAACTTTAGAGGATCGGTCCGCTGATACGCCGGAAGCCAAAGAAAGATCGGCCTGACACGTCGGAAAAATTTAGTTGATTGGACAGCCGATGAGCGACGTCGGATGAAGTAAGTGGATTGAACGTCCGCCATTGCGGCTGCCTAGATGACTGCGGACCCGAAACGTCGGAAAAAAATAGAAGATCAGATCGTCGATGCGTAGTGCTTAGTGGATCCGACAGCTGATTAGCAGTGGAGGAATTAGCTATTTGGACTTCCAAAATGTCGGACTGATAGTCCAGATGAGAGCCGATTCTGCACAAGGAAAATTTGAGATTTTCAAGTAGGATTTTCCAGCAGATTTCAGCTATTTTCCAGTGGGGTTTTTAGCTGTCTTTCAGTGGTTTACAGTTGGCTGAAGTTGGCACCCAGTCCAATGCAATTGTGTGTAGAATGCCGAGATTTGGTGAAAGTATTCATTTTTAGAAGCGGTGTGGTTTTCACACCCAAGGTCGGAATGAAGCATGGGGATAGGCGTTGGAAAGCTTATCCAGTAGGGAACAAGGGTAATTCACCAGGATCTAAGCATGGAGCAGCAAAGTGATAATGATGGCCGCTGCTATCAAATGGACAAATATGGACAATTGCATGCCCAAAGGTAGCAAGGACTATGAAGTCAAATCAGCTGCTGTGTGGAAGAGGAGTTCCATGCAAGGATGAAAGACTTGAAAAGGGAAGTTTTCCTTAAAACCCTAAATTATTGATTATAAATACATTTCCTAAGTTTATGCATGAAATGCATGAGGATCTGCTGTGCATACCTAGGATACTAAGGATTATACATCTATAATAAACCACTAATGATAATCATTGCATTGATGTTGGCATTAGTGAAAAAACCAACGACGACATGGACCTAGATGAATATGTTACTGATGCTGATGAATGTGACCAGCAACCCTATGAAGAAAGGGATAAGGCAACAAGTCCTTAACAAAAGTTGGTGAGCAAATTCTGCAATCTCCTGCAAAGGACTAACCAAATTGGTCATGTCAAGGGTGTAAGTAGAACCCATGCAGGTAAGAGTTTGCTTATGACAAATTCCATGGAGTGGTAAAGGTAAGAGACCTCATACCATGTGGATGTTTGAATATAGAAAGGTGTCATTCTTGTATATGTTGGTTGAGCTTAGTGGCCCAAGGAAAGTAAGTATAGTGCAATGTTGTGGTGCATTGCATGAATGCATTGAGATGAGTGCATGTGATAATTATGAATGACTAATGACTGAAATGATGAATTGATGACAATTCAGGAACCATTTCAAAAGTTTTTATGAATGCAGGATAGTCATAATCAATTGGTTGCCAGAAATGCTCTATGGAAGAGCAAGGTGGTATGAATGATACGCTTGTGAAGTAAGGAGTATCTAAACATTTCATTTAATTGCATGAATGATGTGACTATGCCTTGCAAATGTTAATATGATAATGATTACATGAAGTAAATGAGCTTTGATAATATTGATGTGACTAACAGTTGGAAGTATTTGAATTTTATAAATTCTGGAAATGCTTCAGTGATGGTTGTAGCAATGAAAAGGTTATATGCATCTAGACTTACCAAGTGCTTGGTTGATTGAAACTCATGTTTCAGGTAGATTATTTCGAGCATGGCAGTGAGAGGTAAGACCCTGACCAATGCCAGAATCTACCATTTAT
>LPNX010671941.1:16972-64089 GCA_001517045.1 Pseudotsuga menziesii
TTGCTAACAACTACTAGCCACTATTGGCTTGCATAAGATTGTGTTTGGTTGATTGAAGCTTAGGTTTCAGGTGGATTATTTCAAGCATGGCAGTGAGAGGTAAGACCCTGACCAATGCCAGAATCTACCATGTGAAAGAGCCAAACCTTATGAGAATATTCTTATGCATAATGGGCTAATTAAATTTGAATTGTGAATTTCGGATTTGAGAAATTGCTGACGACTACTAATCATTGTTGGCTTGTATAAGATTGTGTCAGGAGGACGCATGGTAAGTGGGTATTCATGTTATGATAGTAAGCATAAAATTATAATGGGCATAGTAGTTCTGCTTACAAAAGACCCACAATTGAGCAAATCAATTTTTGTAGTAAACAAAGTTGCAAACTCCTATTGAATTTGATTACTAATGTCATTGTTTGGTTATGGAACAATCAATTTGGATTGTATTATCAGATAATGATTGACTGTTTGGCTATTTGATGAATGTGTCAGGGATACACACTGCAGGAAGATCATGTGTGATGGCCTGCAAGAGCCAAACTTCATGGGAAGGTTTTCCCTTGGAAATGGGTTTCGGGTGAAACGCCATTGGACATTTTGAAAATGTCTCATCTGCACTGCATGTTTGGTAGCAACATGAGTGAGATGGTATAAATTATGTTGGTAAGACATGTGTGGATATGAAATGAAAAAAAGAGTTGGGATGGCAAACTGAGGGACTGTTAACTCAGGGAAGGAGCCTCCATTCCTCCTTAATGAAGGCATACTGCGACGGCAAATGGATAAGTGTTCTGTGACCCTTGCTAAGAATATGCATGTTTAATTGTTGAATTCCATATGCAGAACATGCTTTGATTTAATATCCATTATGACCGATTGCTTGAGTATGAATAGGCCTACATGGCACACACCAGAGAAGGGTGCACACTTTTCCGATGTTGAGTCATGAAAGGATTTTCAATATTGATTACACCCTAGGGAGTGGGCGCACTCCTGATGTCTCAATACTTGATAGTGAATGATATGAAATGTTATTATAGTTTTAGAGCAATAACACTGATGAGTTTGCTTGTATTTCTTGTGTTGCTTGTGTTGACAGGCTAAATAGATGCAGTTGGGTGTTGCACCCTAAAGGTAAATGGTTGTTGTGAGGGGTTGCGGAGTAAGGGTTATTGTTGATATAAGTGTGTGTTGGTATAAGTGTATGTTGGGCTCTGATATGACTGAGGATCCATAGTAGATCCTAGACCTGGAAATGGTCACGGTAAAGTTCCAAGCCCAGTCGACATGATTGTGTACTGGCTGGACATTAATTATTTGATGTTGAGGAGAAGCCTGCGTGCTGACCTAACATCCAAGTCCATAAGCGATCCCAAGGCTTGCAAAGCGAAGTAGGATCCTGTGGACGAACGAGGAAATGCACAATACAGATAAGTATTGGATTATTTTGCTTATGAATATACATGTGTATATGATTTGGTTATGATTTTTTAAGCTCTTGTCCTAGAGATAAAACCAATAAGAATAAACTAAACATGTGAATCTATTCAATGTTTGGATATAGGTATCACTGGAAGCAAGGACTATGAGAGCATCCTAGGGGTGCATGTGGACATGTGACTATCCTGGAAAGCTCAGAATGAGTGTCACGTCCCCATCCCTCAGACAAGCGAAGAGGACGCGACGAACACCACGAACACACGGGAAAACAGCCCCATGAACATATACAATCCATCAATACTAAAAATGAAAGCTTAAAATGATGCATAACAGGGATGCTAAGACATACAAGCAGATGCATAATTCTTCAATCATACAGGGATTCATAATCCCTTTGACATCAATATACAACGGAAGAAACACATTTACATTTCCAGCATTTAACATGTTCATCATAATCCATAGAACAATAGATATAATTGCAGAGATGAAGTAACCAGCAGCACTTATATTTTGATGAAGAGTTTACCCCGCAACCAGCTACGTCGCTACAACGTTCCACCCAACCATAGGCCAGCGTGCTCATCAATCTCTCAGCAACACTTCCACCCCCGAGCTGGGCATGATTCCTCCAAGGATAAGGGTCAATGCAGGTTTACACATAGCCAAGGGACACAATCAGCAAACCAACACCACTGGGTTTACCAGGCCATCAACAGATCATCCAAGCCATCACAGTCCAAAGGACAACCACTGCGTACCAGCAGCAAAACAACCCTTCATAGCCCTGTGAAGAAGCAAAGGCAACCAGGGGTAATCCCAAACCAACGATGAGCACAGCTCAACCCCACAAGGCAACACAGAGTTATTCTTGGCCCTAGCGTGGCCAAAACAACTCAACTGCGACCCAAACCAGGGTACTTCAGCAGCCACAACACATAATGCAAACGACAACAGTAATCCACAGTCCACAATGGATAATAAACAGCATTCCCATTGCACACCTCAGCAGAAAACGGCTCACTACGAATACACAGTGGCCCAAAAGCAATTGGACGCCACAGCCAACCAAAAACACAGGGAAGACAACAGTCCCACAACGTAACAGCAACCACAATCATCAAATAAGGTAAACAACAGTCCGTCCTGGACAATTAAGAAAACGGAAAGACTTACCCAGTCCCCCACTGGGGAAGGAACTACATACTCTCAGCCTATGCGTGAGGAGGGATAGCTCCTCTTATGCACACAGATGGACAGACAACCATGAGAGTGAATCGCTTCCCTCTACGCACAGATGAGGAACAGACAGAACAAATCCCTACCCGCGTGAGTGTAGCAATGAAGGTCTCCCGCCTGTTCATGAAGAGAACCCTCCGCGTGAAGATGAACACCACAGCTCTGCGTGAGGATGAAAAAAACCACCAACATGAAGGTGAAGACCATGCGTGAGGAAGAACAGACAGAATGGAGAATCGGGAGCATGGAAGGTCACAAGAGAGAGAGAGATTGAGTGAATGTTGCCGTGGGTGGAGTGTGCATGTGGGAAAGGGATTGACAGTCCTGCCACCCCACTCCCAAAGGCCATAACTGCCTCAACCACCGGCAGTCATAACTCCTCAGCTACCCAACAAAACATTAAAGAGGTTGGAAGAGGTTGGATGAGACAAAAAGGGTGACAATTCAACAAGGTGGAAACACATGGGTTTTTCCCCCAAAACCAAGGTTTGACATCCCCCACCCCTTATCCTTCGGAACCATGCCCTTTTCATTCAACGTTGCACTACCATAGCTGGTTGTGGTTTTAGTTTTAATTGATGTGCGTATTTACATGATGCCGAATTATAATGTACCAAATGGCACGATAAACCATCGGCAACTATCCCCATATCCGAAACACACACACACAACCAAATCGATGGTGGGGCTTTTGCCTTGAGCTCCTCACCACGATTAATTACAATATATACATCATGCAAACGGGGTCAAAACCGGGGAGATTACAATGAGCAAAAATGAAAAAGGTGCTAGTGAGACCGTGAGTTTCCTAGCAGTTGAGACAAACCATGTGGAGAGACTCCACGGTTTAGAGGTCTGGAATAGACCGAAGACACTAAGTGTCATGACCAAGAAGGATTGGTCCAGCATTCACAGTGAAGTGAAAGAGGCTGAGAGCATGAAAAGCCACGGCAGTGGTGTGGGTTCCAGAAAGGAACAAAACAAAGAGGGGAAAAACTCTTGTTGCTCTCTCTTGCCCTTTTTATTATATATATATTTATTTATGCATTGTGAAAACAAAATATTGTTGAATGCATGTATGGCTGAAAATGGAATGTGTGTTTTTGCTGAAGGTAAATTGTGAATGCTGGAGTGGTTAATTCCCTGCCCAAGAATGGACATGAATGAGCTCATGTGCCTGTTGGGGAAGGCATGGAAAAATATGAAAGTCTCCTTGATGAGGCTTGGACTGTCATGCCAATTGGGTAATTAACTGACTGATTTTAATGTCTATATTATGCTTGGTCTGAAAGAATTTCAATGGTGCATTTCACAGGTGAGAAAAGTGAACCCAGGTAGTGCACATTGATCATGGCAGCAGATCAAAAGTTGATGGACTTGGCTGGAAGTCTCCTTCAAGCGATTGCCAAGACCCAAGAGAATCTTGGGGAGATGCTCAAGATACAGAAAAGGCAGAATGAAATGAACCACCATATTTTGCAAGACTCTATTGGTTTGCAAAGGGAGGTGAAAAGCCTTCTGGGAGCAATCGACAAAGGAAAGGAAGGTGGATCAGCAATGGGACAATTGTCCAAGTGACCCGATAAGAAACGGTCCAAGCATGAAGGCTCAAAGGAAATTAAGCAGGTAAAGATGAAGCAGCCAGTGAAATGCTGGAGATGCGGAGGACATCATTTATGCCGGGACTGCCCAATGAGGGAACATGATGAGGGAAATAGCCGCAAAGTTCATAGACTTCGAGATGAGCTGAAAGCTGAGAACCAGCAAGAAAAGTCCATGGAAGCCGAAGGGCTTGGTCTTGAGCATTCAGAGTAAATGATGGAATGTGGGACAGATCTGCAAAATTTTGAAAATTTGATGTGCAATTGTATATGTATTGTATATATGTATGGAACACCGAGGACAGTGTTATTCCAAGGGGGAGGGGAATGTAACACCCCGGTTTTGACCCGGTTTGCATGATGTATATATAATGTAATTAATCATGGTGAGGAGCTAAAGGCAAAAGCCCCACCATCGATTTGGTTGTGTATGTTTCGACAATGGGGATAGTTGCCGATGGTATATCGTGCTATTTGGCACATTGTAGTATGGCATCATGTAAATACGCACATCAATTAAAAATAAACCACAACCAGCTACGACAGTGCAACGTTGAAATGAAAAGGGCATGATTCCAAAGGATAAGGGGGTGGGGGATGTCAAACCTTGGTTTATGGGGGGAAAACCCATGTGTTGCCACCTTGTTTTGTTTTTCCATCTTCCATTATCTCATCCAACCTCTTCAACCTCTTTAATGTTTGTCTTGTTGTTGTTGGTTGAGGTAGTTATTGCTGAGTAGTGGTGGTTGTGGCAGGACTATCAGTCCTTGCCCACGTGCCCACTCCACCAACGGATTCTTCCTCCTCACGTCGCATGGGGGCAGAGGAAGCATTCACTCTCCACTCCCTCCACTGCTAGGCTTTCTCATCGTTGTCTATTCATCTTCCTCATGTGCCTAGTCTTCACCTCCATCGCCATTCTCTCCATGGTCTGTTCGTTCCTCGCGTTGGTCGGTTGATTCGTGTGCGCAGGCTAGGATCCTCACGCAGAGAGGCATTCAGTTCCTCCTCGCGCACCAGTAGTGGCTCTTCTTTGGTTTGTGCATGCAGCGAGCAGGTGAAACGGCCTCAAGGGCACGATTTCCACTGGTATGTGTCATAGCCATGGCTATAATCCATGATTTCTGCTTGCTGTTGGTTTCACCCACGATTTGGGTTGCTGTGGTTCTTCCCACGATTTCTGTGTGCTGTTGTGAGCCCGTCCTTCTTCCATTTCAGACTGTGCCTATGTGTTTTCTTATTCCCTGCTTTGGGACAAAGTATAGCTGCCACCGTTTTCACTATGAGTCTATGACTGTTGATTGCCATACCCGTTGGCTGAGTCTTCCACGGCTATGCTGGGAGTTCTATTTTCTTATCCATTGTGGAATGTGTAAATTTGCCACCATTTTTATTGTGAAGTTGGGTTGCTGAAGTACACTGGTTTGGGTGTTGTTGCTGTTGGGTTGTTTGGCCACGCAAGGGCCAAGAACAACTCTGAGTTTCCTTGTGGGCTTGAGCTATGTTTCATCTTTTGTTTGGGACTGTCTCCAGTTGTCTTTGCCTTCGTAATAGAGCCGCGAGTGGGTTGTTTGCTGCGGTATGCAGTGGGTGGTCTTCGGACTGCTGAGAGTGGGATTAGAGGCTGGGTATGCATGAGAAGACTGGTGTTGAGGTCACCAGTTTGGCATTTAGCCTATCCTAGCTCCTTGACAACTTGGAGAACCCTATGGTGTGGGTTTGGTTGTGTGTTGGCAAACCTTGGCTATGTGTAAGCATGCGTTGACCCTTATTCCTTGAGGAATCATGCCCAGCTCGGGGTTGGCAGTGTTGCTGAGAGATTGATGAGCACGCTGGCCTATGGTTGGGTGGAACGTTGCAGCGACGTATCTATTTGCGGGACAGGTTCTTCTACAAAAGATAAGTAATCCTGCTTGTTCCATCTATGCAATTGTATTGATGTCAAATGAATTATAATGAACATGTTAGATGCTGGAATGTATATGTTGCTTCCGCTGATTATCGAGTAACTGTGTATGCTTGTATGGATTACGCATCTGGATATGTATCATGTATCATGTTTAAGCTTTTAATTTCAGCATTGATGTCTGTCCATGTTCTTGGGGCTGTGTCCCCGGTTGTTTATTGGTGTTCGTCGCGTCCTCTTCGTCGGTCGGAGGGTCGGGGACGTGACATGGTGAGCATATAAATTAGCAATTATTCCTTACATTTTTTTAATCTTTTCCATGTGTGTCCAAATAGATACATATATGAAAACATATTCATGGGAGTTTCTATTTGAACATGCCAATATTTCACAAACTCATATTTACTAGATGTATTTTCTAATCGTTTCAAAAGTAGAAAGTGTTGTTGAAACTGTGATTTGAGTTGAATGGCATTTTTGTTTCTTGGATATTGAAAGTGGAATTTTACTTGCTTTTAAGATGAGGGATTTTGGAAACAATAATAACAAATTATTAGTATAAATCAAAATAAAATCTGAATTACAAATATTATCATATAGTTTTCTCTTAAATTTTGAAAGGTAACATCTAGTCTAATAATTTGTAAATTAGTACACATAATATTTAAAACCACCATAGCATGTGTAAGAGTAATTGTTTGTGTATCATTTTCATTTTATTTTTTCTTCAACGCTTTCGTTGGAATTTCAGTTGCATCATATTCCATAGTTTCTAAAAACAATAGTAGAAAACTTTGCTTATAATTTCAAGTGAATGAAAAACTATGAGATAGTAAACATTATTAAACAACTTTATACTACATCTCTTTTATTCACATGCACATAAAGAAGGAAATTCATGTCTTGTGGAAGCTTACTATCTACATAAGGATAGATCAAAATTCAACTAGTCTCAATTGCATACTAGAATATTGTCTGACCATTTGTAAATGAATACATTATATTTGAAATTGGCATACCAACTACTATAGAAAACTTGTGTTGTGTATGAATTATATTCAATTTTTTTTAATGTTTTCCTTGGAATTTCACTTGTGCCATAGTTGATAGCACCTAAAAACAATTGTAGAAAAGCTAGCGAGCATTATATTTCCTTCTAGCACAAGCACTTGCACATTGTGCTTGAGAAATAGTTTCATACTTGTACTTGTTCTTGAAGCAATGTGGTGTTCATTAACCTTAAAACTTAAAACAACATGGGATACACAAAAAATTAAGATGCAATAAACTAGAAATTATAGTGCAAAATAAGAAAAATTAGAGAATAGAAAGAAACATATTGTTGGAAATGAATCTTGTATTATGAGAATAGGTTCTAGGAATGTATTCGTGTGCCTCTTAATATTGGGTGACCTTTCAATTGAGTAGAGATCCTTTAAAATAATTCTCAAAAATATCCTTCATGCACTTATCTCTTTAAATAGGCCTCCCAAATCCAAAACGCTAACTACTTGACATGGTCAAATAATTAATAAGTACCAAATTCATAACGGGTCTTAATTAATAGAGAGACCCCTTTTCCATTAATTGTTGACTACTTAGTACTTGAGCTTACTCCAAGGAAATTGTTGTATACAATGCATGACTAACACCTAAAGTAAGGCAGGTTAGGGTAGGACCCTAACATACCCCCTTTCAAAAGCAACATTGTCCTCAACTTTGAAGGTGCATAAATTGTTATAAACTCTATGTTGGTTCCCATGTGGCATCTTTTGACATCATATCTTTCCACTAGATCAAAAATTCTTTGATTGTGTTACTACACAATTTTTCGTTAGTTGGAATAAAACACTTCTACCAACTAGATCCAAGTGGAACCTTCCTTATATAATTATGGTAAGCTAACATGTACTTTACAATTGGATCTCACTACTTTTTTAGGAAAGATACATGGAATATTGGGTGAATCTTGGAGTGATATAGAAAAGTGAGCTTGTAGGCCACTTGTCCAATGCATTGGAGGATGGTGTAGGTTCCATACAATTTTGGATATATCTTCTAGTGGATATGAGACTTGAGGGATTTTTTTTTGTAAGGTTGGAGTCGAAGAAACACTCGATCCTTGACTCAAAGGAAAGATCAAATCAATGTTGATTCGCCTATTATTTCACTATAGTTTGTTCCAAAACTATATTATCTTTAAGGGTGCAAATAATGGTAGCTCGAGTATGAAGTGTTTTTTTCCAGTGACTAAACGTTGTATAGGAAATGACTAACAAGGTATTTTGTCTATACACTGCTTTATATGGTGTCGTATTGGTGGATCCATGATAAGTGCTATTATACCATCGCTTAGCTAAAGGTACCCATTTGGCCTAGTGTTGTGTCATGTCCAACACAAAGCATCACAAGTAGATTTATAAGAATTTATTGACCGATTTCTCATTGTTATCCTCTTGGAGGTGACAAGTTCAAGTTGTGTTGAGATTCAACTATGTACCCTGATGATGTAGATGGGTATCGGTGGCCACCCACCTATTCCACTAGCTAAAAAATATTTTCCAATCTTGCAAAGTTTTGGTCATAGGACTCCCCCAGATGGATATCAGTGGCCTCACACCTATTCTACAAGATTAAGACAATTTTTTCGGTTTGGCATTTTTTACGGATTTTTGTGTCCAAAATTTTTGGGTCGTTTTGAGTGCCTAAATGATTTTTTTTGGCGACATCACAGCAGATGTAGCCAAAGGCATACTGGAAGGGTGAAATGTGCACTTCTCATCTGGATCTTTCCAATGAGCCATCGATCTCCCTAAATCGATATCGTATGCAAAGGTTATTCCCTCAAGAATTCAATACCTCAACTAACCACCTCGAGACCCACAAACCTTTTTATGGATCATCTCCTAGGGTAATTTTTTTGGATGTTGGGGTTTTTTTCCCTCATGGATATGATAAAAAGTCCCTTAGACCTCCTTCTGTAATAATCTTGTGATGAATGAGCATAGCCACCACATCTCTTCTCAGATATATAGCTACCACCATTCTAGGTGCTTTTATTTTACAGTCTGTTATGTTTCATTCATTTAATAGATTCTTAGTGTACTGTACCATTATGTTCCTTGCAATATATCTATGTATGTGATCATATATATGCTCTTTCATTCTGTTCTCACATAAATCCATATCACCTAAAGCTTAAGCAACTCTAGCCAAAAATTTCTTAAGAAAGTAGGGTCACAATTAGATACAATAGAAATTAACATGCCATGGAGCTTAGAAACCTGATCCATGAAGACTTGTGCCACTAGTGAGGGTGTGAAACCTTTTCTTAAAGAAAAAAATGATCATATTTGGTCGAACAATCAACTACCACTATAATGGTTGTTTTATTTCTTTCCTTAGGAAGACCCATAATGAAATCCATAGAGATGTCTGTCCAAATATGGTTAGGAATGGAGAGTGGCTACAAAGCACCATGTTACTTCATTATTTCATCCTTATGTCATTGGAAAGTTTCTAAGGTAGAAACAAAGTTATGGATATATTTTTCCTTGCCTTCCCAAAAGAAGGAGCATTCAATTTTTCCATAGGTTTTATGAATTCTCGAGTGGCCTGTTGTGGTGATGAATGTAATTCTTCTAAGATTAGCGGTTTTAAGGTCGAATCCAATGTGATAAATATGTAGTCCTTATACCTAATATGTTTTGGTGACATGTATTTTTGGGAAGAGGGTTCATGTATTATTGTATCCTTTTGATGAGGTGTCAGAGTATGACTTGGGCCAGCTATTCCTATTATGTTTCATTAGGACATTCTAGAACTGGTTTAAGTATCAGGAAAAGAGGGAACCCTCTGCTTAAAATAGAATAAACAAATAATATACCACCACATTGTTGTATCCCTTCTTATATATGATCTCATAATCATATCCCAATATTTTAATGACTCATTCATTTTTCTTTGGTGAGAAACATTGTTGTTCTAGGAAATGCTTGAGACTATGATGGTCTATCTTTATATGGAAACATAATACTATTAGATATGGTTTCCATATATCAACTATGTGAAGGATAGTCATCATTTCTTTTTCACGGGTGAACTTACCCAAGTTCCACTTCTGGAGCTACTTATAGGTGAAGGCCAATGGGCATATACCTTGTATTAAGAGCATTCCTAGAACATAGTTACTTAGGCATCAAATACTAAGATTAAACTCTTAGTGAAATTCGACATGTCTAACATAGGTGTAGTGCACATATCATCCTTTAGGGTGGAGAAGTCATGCTCTGTTGCCTCATTTCAAGAGAAGGAATTATTTTTTAGCAATGTTGTAAGAGGAGTTGCAATCTTCCCATAGTTGTTCACAAACTTGTGGTAGTAGCCAGTAGGTTTGAGGAACCCTCTCAAGCTCTTGAGGGTTTTGGGGTGAGGCTAGTTTTGCATAACTTACACTTTTTGGGATCTTCACAGACACCACCTTGGCTCATAATAACTCCGAAGATTAGGCTCAATTATATTCACAAGCATAAGATCTAGTTAAACCTTAAGAGAAATCACCCTAAATGGTCAAATGTGCCCCTCTTAGGGAGTTTTGTTTACCATGAAAGTATTGTTAGGGCTTAACTAGGCCTATAAATGATAAAGAGAGGCGCTTTTGTGGTAATATTAGGCAAGTGAAACATCCTTAGGAAGTAAACTAGGTCATGCTAGTATAGAAAAGGTTGATTGGTCCAAGAATTGCCTCATGAGGTAGTTAAGTCACTCATCCATGAGAAACTAGTGTTTAACTAGACATGCATGTGAAATTGTAGTGTAATTGGCCTAAATTAGACAAATAGGGTGCATTGGGAATTATTTAGCTAAAATATCTAACTAAGGCGCCTTAGGTAGTCAACTGAGCCAAAATTCCTTAACTGAGTTTATAAACTTTTTGAAATGAAACTTCTTAGAACTCTTTTTGTGTTTTGTTTCAAAGAGATTTTCCAAATTGCAATACCAAGATATTTGTTTTTGAAACACACTATAAAAAAAAGTTTTCATGTAGATGGAACCAATATTTTTTATATATTGTATAATCCACATTTTTTCTAATTTTTCATTTTTTTTCTATTACATCATCTTTGATATAAAATGCCTTTCAGTTCAAAATTACTAATTTATTTTCACTTATTTTGGCTTCAAGATAATCTATTCAAACCATTTTATTCATGCTATATAAATTGTTAAGAAAAAAAATTGTTAAAAAAATAAATTCGTTTTAAGTATGTTTCATACCGATCCATTGTTATCTCGCATTGTCTTCAAAGAACCTAAAGGCAAAAATGTCAAACCTTGAATCAAATACCCATAATATTTATTTTTATTTTAATCATATTTTGTTGTATAACACATATTTAATGCTTCATTGACATTGGAAGAAAAAGATGAGCAGAGTAACTTAACTTACAAGTTATACAATATCATGTTTTTATTAAATAATTTTGTTTTGAAATCTTCAGATTATTATTTTTGTTCTCCTTATTTGTTTCTCTAAGATACATATAGCATGTTTTGAATTGGCACAAGAATAAAATTCATTGAATAATAAAACATGTGAAGAGTTTGAGATTATATCGCCTTTTTTATAGTTTTGTTTCACTTAATGATGGTCTTTGTTATCTATTATCGTCACTATAATAAACATAAGAAGTTGAATTGTGACAATGAATTAAACTCATTAAATAACTAAACAAACAATGTAACATGTTCAATACTTATATGGTATTTTGTTCTTTAAGTTTTGTGGCTTATTCCCTTGATCATTATATTTGTTCCTAGCTTTTAATTATGGAATGTTATGAATCATCACAATGAAAACAATTAAAAAAACAAAAAGAAAAGCAACAAGACAAGTGAAGTACCCGATATGATATTGTGTTCTTCTAGTGGGTATTCCATATCCAACATTACATGCCCATTATCTTGATTAATGTATTTGTTCGTATATTTCTCTATAATAAACTTTCAAAATATTGTGGTATAAATAAATTTAAAAGGGAATGAAAGAAAGAACAAGACAAATATGTACTTGGTATGATATATTTTTCTCCTTTTTTCATCTTCAAACATTCTTTATCATTGTGTACTATTGATTATTGCTTTGTTGTACATTATCATCATTTTCTTCTTAATAGTCGCGGTAAATAATATGTCAATTAAGAAATATAAATGAAACAGAATCTAAAGAATAACTAGAAAAACAACAAAACAAATACAAAACCTGAATTTTCTATCAATATATTTGATGTTGAGTGTGATATTTGAAAGGAATTGTAATTGTTCAACATGGTTGTCTTTTGTGACTATGTTTGTATAACACATGAAATTATTCTTCTATATGTACAATATGCCTTGTATAAATTTATTCCTGCATGAAATACTGCTTTCACATAATTACATTGTTGGTGCATTTCCAATAAATCTACCAAAAATGAAAACTCTCTCATTTTCATCAGAGATGCCTCAACAAGTGTGAGTATTTTCAAGTTTGAATTTTTCTTCTTCTAAAGTATAGAAACTTTAGAAATGTATAGTTAAAAGTATATCATAACTATAATTATTTTGTGCCTTATATTTATAAATACCATTAGTCACTTATAGTTGATCTTGGAATTCTTTATAGGAATTTCAAAGCTTGGCCCTACATCATTATAAGACCAAAGTTCTACTAAGAGAATTATAGTAAAGTTTTTCAACTCATTTTTTTCGATAAAAATTTGAAACAATTCAATTAATAATGACTCGTGCGGAATGATTCTTGTTTCAAATCTAATGTATCAAACACAACAAGGGCCATACATAATATTGGTTACAATTGAGAAGGAAAAGATTGCCAAAAACAAAAAAATTGGGCCCCCAAAATTACAGCTAAATTCAAAATTGTTTTCAACTTGTTGGATGTTTGTTAATGCAGATATTATTCTATCAAGGACCACATATGCTTGTGAAGAAAGGGACTCTATTTTTGTATCTTGTATTCCTAATTTTACATAGGTGGGCCTATGTTTTACAGAAGTTGGAAATTATGATATCATTAATTTCATAATACTTTATAATATTAGACGTGATAAAAGTACTGTCATTTAGTTTCTTATCATGATGATAGTAATATGTAACCATTACCGCCAAGACTATTCTATTCATGTTCAATTTAAAACAATAATATTTCAGTTTTATTGCATTTGTTGGATGGTTAGTGGAATAAAAAACCAAAGAGATCCATCCAATAACTTATGTACTACCTAATAAATCTCTTTAGTGGTTAGTCCTTGAAGGGGATGAAGAGAACCAACTACCTTGTAGTTCTCAAAATTAGGTTGGACCGAAGAGCACTTCAATGTGCCTAGTTTCTAACAATTAAAAATCGTGTCCCACTTATTCCAAGTAACTTCATCAAGATATAAGAAAACCTTTTTTCAACAAATTTTGCAACTAGATAATTAAAGGAGCACACCTTTTCATCATCAACATGTTAACAAATAATAAATATAATTCAATGTAACTTATGAAATATGAAATATATTATAAAATTAGATAAGACAATATAAACTAATGAGAATTCATTGTAATTATGAAAATATGTTAGTTATATTATCAATTTAGATAAGTCATGATGCCTAATCATTTCGATTAGTATCATCTATTTAGAATAGAGAGAGAGATACAATAATAAATAGTTAGGTGAAAAAATAATTAAAATTACATACCTTTTCTTCAACTATATTAGATTTCCCAATTTTCCTTTTCTTAAATTTATCATTGGAAAATAAGAAATGTCTTGCAAAATGCACATAATCATTTATCAGAGTTTTGTAGAACACCTTATTTGTGGAATTTAAGTGGTCCAACAAATACAAATCAATCATTACATTTTTTATAATTTTTCTTTGCCTCCATAGATACGTTGTATTTATGATTTGCTAAAATTTCTTGAGTTGGTTTGTTGTCCATCAAGTATCCAAAACTTGATGTTCTTAGCATTTATATTTGTCTAATTTACAATTTTTATAGGGTTTTTCCATTGGATCATGCTCTGTACTACCGATTGGAATCAAAAGAGCACTAGGGAATGATGTTTGAAATTTCTATAGGAATTATTTTACTAATGCTTGAACATTTAATAATTCCTTGGTATCACTTATACAATTTGGAGTCTTCTATACATTTTTGAACATCCACATTTTTGTTGAAGGAGCTTGAAAATCCAATAACAATGCTTAATGAGTTCATGGATTTCATCACATTGGTGTGTAATATTTGCCAATTGAGATTCAACATTCCTATATTTTTGAATTTTTGTAGTAGGTTTGAAATCACTGTATACGATGTTCTCTTCTGGGTCAGTTAAATATACCTTCCTTAAAGGAAATAATTGAGCATCAAGTTTATCACATGATATTTTATCAGGTAGTTTACTCGGCCTCTTTGTTGCAAATGAAGACGCACAATGATGTATCCTTACGTCTTACATATCGGTATCTTAGAACAATAGTAATATGTTATAAAATATCCATGCAACTCTTTAGACTAGATTTAGTGAAGTTCTCATTATCCAATTGAAAATTTGTCTTTTATCAACTCTAGCAAATCCTTACTTTAATCTTCAAACAAATCTGGTCTAAATTTTGTGTAGTCCACTTGAAAAGAAATTAATTTTACTTCATTTTATTTAATAACCTCCATTTGAAGGTAGACATGTGACTTTCATTGTGAGAATAGAAATTAGCAATTATTCCTTACATTTTTTTACTCTGTTCCATGTGTGTAGTAATAGATACATATATGAAAACATATTCATGGGAGTTTCTATTTGAACATGCCAATATTTCAAAAACTCATATTTACTAGATGTATTTTCTAATCGTTTCAAAAGTAGAAAGTGTTGTTGAAACTGTGATTTGAGTTGAATGGAATTTTTGTTTCATGGATGTTGAAAGTGCAATTTTACTTGCTTTTAAGATGAGGGATTTTGGAAACAATAATAAGAAATTATTAGTATAAATCAAAATAAAATCTGAATTACAATATAGTTTTCTCTTAAATTTTGAAAGGGAACATCTAGTCTAATAATTTGTAAATTAGTACACATAATATTTAAAATCACCATAGCATGTGTAAGAGTAATTGTTTGTATATCATTTTCATTTTATTTTTTCTTCAACGCTTTCATTGGAATTTCAGTTGCATCGGATTCCACAGTTTCTAAAAACAATAGTAGATAACTTTGCTTATAATTTCAAATGAATGAAAAAATATGAGATAATAAACATTATGAAACAACTTTTTACTACATCTCTTTTATTCACATGCACATAAATAAGGAAAGTCATGTCTTGTGGAAGCTTACTATCTACATAAGGATAGATCAAAATTCAACTAGTCTCAATTGCATACTAGAATAATGTCTAACCATTTGTAAATGAATACATTATATTTGAAATTGGCATACCAACTGCTATAGAAAAATTGTGTTGTGTATGAATTATATTCAATTTTTTTTAATTTTTTCCTTGGAATTTCACTTGTGCCATAGTTAATAGCACCTAAAAACAATTCTAGAAAAGCTAGCGAGCATTATATTTCCTTCTAGCACAAGAACTTGCACATTGTCCTTGAGAAATAGTTTCATACTTGTACTTGTTTTTGAAGCAATGTGGTGTTCATTAACCTTAAAACGTAAAACAACATGGGATACAAAAAAATTTAAGATGCAATATACTAGAAATTATAGTGCAAAATAAGAAAAATTAGAGAATAGAAAGAAACATATTGTTGGAAATGAATCTTGTATTATGAGAATAGATTCTAGGAATGTATTCATGTGCCTCTTAATATTGGTGACCTTTCAATTGAGTAGAGATCCTTTAAAATAATTCTCAAAAACATCCTTCATGCACTTATATCTCTTTAAATAGGCCTCCCAAATCCAAAACCCCAACTACTTGACATGGTAAAATAATTAAGAAGTACCAAATTCATAATGGTTCTTAATTAATATAGAGACCCCTTTTACATTGATTGTTGACTACTTACTACTTGACCTTATTCCAAAGAAATGGTTGTATACAATGCATGACTAACACCTAAAGTAAGGCAGGTTAGGGTAGGACCCTAACATACCCTCCTTCAAAAGCAACATTGTCCTCAACTTTGAAGGTGCATAAATTATTATAAAATATATGTTGGTTCCCATGTGGCATCTTTTGACATCATATCTTTCCACTAGATCAAAAATTCTTTGATTGTGTCCCTACACAATTTTTGTTCCTTGGAATCCAACACTTCTACCAACTAGATCCAAATGGAACCTTCCTTATATAATTCTGGTAAGCTAGTATTCACTTTACAATTGGATCTCACTACTTTTTTAGGAAAGATACATGGAATACTGGGTGAATCTTGGAGTGATGTAGAAAATTGAGCTTGTAGGCCACTTTTCCAATGCATTGGAGGATGGTGTAGGTTCCATACAATTTTGGAGATATCTTATAGTGGATATGAGACTTGAGGGATTTGTTTTTGTAAGGTTGGAGTCGAAGAAACACCCGATCCTTGACTCAAAGGAAAGATCAAATCAATGTTGATTCGCCTATTATTTCACTATAGTTTGTTCCAAAACTATATTATCTTTAAGGGTGCAAATAATGGTATCTCAAGTATGAAGTGTTTTTTCTAGTGACTAAACCTTGTATAGGAAATGAATGACAAGGTATTTTGTCTATACACTGCTTCATATGGTGTCGTATTGGTGGATCCATGATAAGTGGTATTATACCATCACTTAGCTAAAGGTATCCATTTGGCCTAGTGTTGTGTCGTGTCCAAAAGAAAGCATCACAAGTAGATTTATAAGAATTTATTGACTGATTTCTTGTTGTTATCCTCTTGGAGGTGACAAGTTCAAGTGGTGTTGAGATTCAACTGTGTATCCTGATGATGTAGATGGGTATCGGTGACCACCCACCTATTCCACTAGCTCAAAACTATTTTCCAATATTGCAAAATTTTGGTCATAGGACTTCCCTAAATGCATATGAATGGCCTCACACCAATTCTACAAGATTAAGACAATTTTTCTGGTTTGGCATTTTTTATGGATTTTTGTGTCCAAAATTTTTGGGTCGTTTTGAGTGCCTAAACGAATTTTTTTGGTTACATCACAGTACAGATGCAGCCAAAGACATACTGGAAGGGTGAAATGTGTACTTCTCATCTGGATATTTCCAATTATCCACTGATCGCCCTAAATCAATATTGTATGCAAAGGTTATTCCCTCAAGAATTCAATACCTCAACTAACCACCTCGAGACCAACAAACCTTTTTATGGATCATCTCCTAGGGTAATGTTTTTGGATGTTGGGGTTTTTTTCCCTCATGCATATGATAAAAAGTCCCTTAGAACTCCTTCTGTAATAATCTTGTGATGAATGAGCATAGCCACCACATATCTTCTCAGATATATAGCTACCACCATTCAAGGTGCTTTTATTTTACAGCCTGTTATGTTTCATTCATTTAATAGAATCTTAGTTTACTGTACCATTATGTTCCTTGCAATATATCTATGTATGTGATCATATATATTCTCTTTCATTCCATTGTTAGGATTATTAATCCTCCCTTGTCCAAATTTGGTCATATGTCTAAATTGGGAGTCATGTCTAAATCGGGAGTCCATCCAGTCTATTTATAGTCATTAACACCATTGGGTCCACTTGACCTAATTGGGGCACATGTTTCAGTTACTACAGTGTGGGGAACACTAATTGAGGCTCACTGCCACTGATTACACTTTATTGCATCAGTTTAGGAGCCTCCTAGACCAATCCCTACAATTTAGGAAGCCACTGGGAGTGCTGAAACCAACCAAGTTTAGTTCACTTCAATTAATGGCTAGTCAAGCTAAGTTAGGAGTCAGTTACATTTATTTCTTGTCCTCTACATTCAGTTAGCGCTAGGTTTACTTGAATGCACTCGTGTGGAGTGCATTTCTCACCTACTAGAGTCAGTTAACCTTAGTCAACATTGAATGTAACACTTGAGTTGTGTTTTCGAGCTCCGATGAACTCCGGTTATGGTTTAGACAAGGTCAGTTAACTACCGAGTCCTCCAATAGTGATTTAGACAAGGTCTTAGTTACCTACAGTCAAGTAGAGTCTATCAATTCGAATTTCCTCATGTGGATTCGAATTTCATGTGGCTATTAAAGCCATTTTACTTCATTGTAATTATCATCTGATTAGTTTTGATTAATGAAAGCATTCACGGTTGCAAGCCATTTTTGCACTGTTTCATTCTTCAATTGCTGAGTAAATTGTGAAATCTACTTTGTGAGTTGTGTATTTCTCTACAGATATATGTGCTCAAATTTACATGGTATCAGAGCCTCGGTGGACAAGACTCCTCTCCTCCTCATATCTCCAGCCGGATCATTGTTTTGGAAAATTGCTCTTTCCATTACTGCACCAGAAGCGGAGAATTTACCACTTAATATCCCAAGTTAGGAAATTGTTGATCAAGCTTGCTTGATCAACTATGCTGGGTGTGAAGGAAATTCCAAAAGTGCAGACTATTGACCTTACTTTGTATGTTTGATTGTGTGACAGGTTATCACCTTTTCTTACAGCATTCGCTACAAGCAGCCCTTTCTTCTCACTGCATTTGCTACAGCAGCTCAGTTCTTCCTACTACATTCGAAATGGCTCATCCAATAGAGCCTCTCACTCCCTTCAACTATCACCAGTGGAAGGCAGACATGGTGGTAATGCTCCGCACCAAAGGGCTCTTTAGAATCATAGAAGAAGTAGAGGAAGAGCCAGATTCAGATAAAGACAAAGCTAAGTACATGAACAGGATTGATAAAGCCCATGGACACTTGTTCTCCTTAGTCTCTAAAGATCTTTGGTTCCACATCCTAGAATTGAAGACTCCCAAGCTGGTTTGGGACAAACTTTCCTCCCTATTTGATAAGCATGATGAGATGAGGATCCATCACCTAGAAAATGATCTGATTACTCTCAATCCATCCAATTTGGCATCTTTGAATGAATTCTTCACAAAGTTCAAGAACCTGATATATCTGTTGAAGCAATGCAAAGTGGAGAAGGATGAAGACCAGCTCATCCTTTCTATTCTCACAAAGCTCAATGCAGACTACTTGGCCTTTGTATCCACCTTCCAAATAGTAAGGCTCACTACTCCAAATTGGAAGATGCCCACTCTTAATGCTTTCACCCAATCTCTTATTTCTGAGAATGATAAATTGATCCAAATGGGGATCATTCGATCTCCCAAACATCTAGCTCTAGTTACAAGAGGAGATAAGGTAGAGAATGACAAAGGGAAGCGAAGAGATGAGTCCCCTGTGAAGAAAGAGTAGTCAAAATAACCTTCAGGTTGGAAGAGAAGCAAGAAGAATGGCAAAGGCAAGGTCCTCTGCTCTTACTGTGGAAGGGACTTCCATTCAGAAAGCTCCCATATGAGAAGACAACTTGATGAAATGGCTCTTCTTTTGAAAAAACACAACATTTCTATACCTACTAGTGTAAGGAAGGATGACTCTAAAAAAGAAGAAGAAGAATACCAAAGGAAAGGACATGCACTGAATGCTTGCTGCACATCAGCACCTGTCTTCCACATTGATTCTAGAGCTTCCAACCATATGGCTGCATCCAGAGAATCATTCTCTTCTTTTCAATCCTTTGATGGTCCTAATATTCAAATGGGAATTAACAGTAAAGTCAAAACAAAGGGGAAGGGATCTATCCAACTTGAACATGGAAGGTTCAAATATGTGCTATCTGTTCCATCCCTAGCTTCAAACCTATTATTCTATCTATCAGATGACCCATACTGGATCTCCAAACCAAGTGATATTTGGTCCTGACTCAGTGGAGATCAAAGATATCTCTACTGGGAGCATCATAGCAAAGGGTACTGCAAATCATGCTTCAAAAGCATATGAGTTCTCACATTTCATGCCTCCTTCAGAACCAGTGCACTCTCAGCAGCCACTTGCAAGGGAAGGTAAAATCATTGCATCTACTTCTTTTACAGCTTCTATTAGTATTGCATATCCATCTATATTAGTTTATGACCTTGAGATTCAGGGTGAATCAGATTTAGATTCAGTCCCTACTTCCAAACTAGAAGCTAGGAAGATGACTGGAAACTCACCTAACACTCAGAAAGGAAAGACTCTTGCGCTATGTCATGCTATCTTACCTCCTTCAGGGAGATGCAATAGAATCCCTGGAAGATGCTATATGGCAAGGGATCAGTATTACTACATTCAAAAGAATGGATATGATCATACACCTCTTCATTCACAAGACACAAAGGTTACACTCCTCCTTCCTCCCATCATCATTTTTGGAGAAGAAGGAGAAGTCTACATGCCAGGCCCCAGAATACATGTGCACAACACACCATGCATGCTACTTCACTACCTCACAGAGATGAAGATTGTAGCAACATATTTTCAAGTTTTTCAAACTTGAGACCTGATTCTACCTACTTAGCTAGAGGGAGGGATTTTTTCCCATGTGGTTTTTGCCCCAGCTCCTTGTATTAAGCAGTTACTTTATTTTACTTGATGTAATGGGTGGCCTATGGTCTTAGTTACCAGGGCCCACAACTTGTCCAAGTTAGCATTCAGGGGAGGTGTTAGGATTATTAATCCTCCCTTGTCCAAATTTGGTCATATGTCTAAATTGGGATTCATGTCTAAATCGGGAGTCCATCCAGTCTATTTATATTCATTAACACCATTGGGTCCACTTGACCTAATTGGGGCACATGTTTCAGTCACTAAAGTGTGGGGAACACTAATTGAGGCTCACTACCACATATTACACTTGATTGCATCATTTTAGGAGCCTCCTAGACCAATCCCTACAATTTAGGAAGCCATTGGGAGTGCCGAAGCCAACCAAGGTCAATTCACTTCAGTTAATGACTAGTCAAGCTAAGTTAGGAGTTAGTTACATTCAGTTCTAGTCCTCTACATTCAGTTAGCACTAGGTTTACTTGACTGCACTCATGTGGGGTGCATTGCTCACCTACCACAGTCAGTTAACCTTAGTGAACACTAAATGTAACACTTGAGTTGTGTTTTAGAGCTCCGATGAACTATGATTATGGTTTAGACAAGGTCTTAGTTACCTATAGTCAAGTAGAGTCTATCAATTCAAATTTCCTCATGTGGATTCAAATTTCATGTGGCTATTAAAGCCATTTTACTTCATTGTAATTATCATCTGATTAGTTTTGATTAATGAAAGCATTCACAGCTGCAAGCAATTTTTGCACTGTTTCATTCTTCAATTACTGAGTAAATTGTGAGATCTACTTTGTGAGTTGTGTATTTGTCTACAGATATAGGTGCTCAAATTTACATGGTATCAGGGCCTCGGTGGACAAGACTCCTCTCCTCCTCAAATCTCCAACTGGATCATTTTTTTGGCAAATTGCTCTTTCCAGTACTGCACCAGAAGCGGAGAATTTACCACTTAATATCCCAAGTTAGGAAATTGTTGATCAAGCTTTCTTGATCAACTATGCTGGGTGTGAAGGAATTCCAAAAGTGCAGATTGTTGACCTTACTTTGTATGTTTACTTGTGTGACAGGTTATCAGCTTTTCTTATAGCATTCGCTACAAGCAACCCTTTCTTCTCACTACATTCGCTATAGCATCTCAGTTCTTCCTACTACATTTGAAATGGCTCATCCAGTAGAGCCTCTCACTCCCTTCAACTATCACCAGTGGAAGGTAGACATGGTGGTAATGCTCCACACCAAAGGGCTCTTCAGACTCATAGAAGAAGTAGAGGAAGAGCCAGATTCAGATAAAGACAAAGCTAAGTACATGAACAGGCTTGATGAATCCCATGGACACTTGCTCTCCTCAGTCTCTAAAGATATTTGGTTCCATATCCTAGAATTGAAGACTCCCAAGATGGTTTGGGACAATATTTCCTCCCTATTTGATAAGCATGATGAGATGAGGATCCATCAGCTAGAAAATTATCTAATTACTCTCAATCCATCCAATTTTGAATCTCTGAATGAATTCTTCACAAAGTTCAAGAACCTGATATATCTGTTGAAGCAATGAAAAGTGGAGAAGGATGAAGATCAGCTCATCCTTTATATTCTCACAAAGCTCAATGCAGACTACTCGATCTTTGTATCCACCTTCGAAACAGTAAGGCTCACTACTCCAAATTGGAAGATTCCCACTCTTAATGCTTTCACCCAATCTCTTATTTCTGAGAATGATAAATTGATCCAAACGGGGATCATTTGATCTCCCAAACATCTAGCTCTAGTTGCAAGAGGAGATAAGGTAGAGAATGACAAAGGGAAGCAAAGAGATGAGTCCCCTGTGAAGAAAGAGTAGTCAAAATAACCTTCAGGTTGGAAGAGAAGCAAGAAGAATGGCAAAGGCAAGGTCCTCTGCTCTTACTGTGGAAGAGGCTTCCATTCAGAAAGCTCCTGTATGAGAAGACAACTTGATGAAATGGCTCTTCTTTTGAAAAAACACAACATTTCTATACCTGCTAGTGCAAGGAAGGATGACTCTTAAAAAGAAGAAGAAGAATACCAAAGGAAAGGACATGCATTGAAGGCTTGCTGCACATCAGCACCTGTATTCCTCATTGATTCTAGAGCTTCCAACCATATGGTTGCATCCAGAGAATCATTCTCTTCTTTTCAGTCCTTTGATGGTCCTAGTATTCAAATGGGGAATAACAGTAAAGTCAAAACAAAGGGGAAGGGCTCTATCCAACTTGAACATGGAAGGTTCAAATATGTGCTATATGTTCCCTCCCTAGCTTCGAACCTGTTAGCTATCTATCATATGACCCATACTGGATCTCCAAACCGAGTGAGCTTTGGTCCTAACTCAGTGGAGATCAAATATATCTCTACTGGGAGCATCATAGCAAAGGGTATTGCAAATCATGCTTCAAAAGCATATGAGTTCTCACATTTCATGCCTCCTTCAGAACCAGTGCACTCTCAGTAGCCACCTGCAAGGGAAGGTAAAATCATTGCATCTACTTCTCTTACAGCTTCTACTAGTGTTGCAGATCCATCTATATCAGTTTATGACCTTTAGATTCAGGGTGACTCAGATCTAGATTCAATCCCTACTTCCAAACTAGAAGCTAGGAAGATGACTGAAAACTCACCTGACACTCAGAAAGGAAAGACTCTTGCGCTATGCCATGCTATATTACCTCCTTTAGGGAGATGCAATAGACTCCCTGGAAGATGCTATATGGAAAGGGATCAGGCTTACTACATTCAGAAGAATGGATATGATCATACACCTCTTCATTCAGCAAGAGGAAAAGGTTACATTCCTCCTTCCTCCCATCATCATTTTTGGAGAAGAAGGAGAAGTCTACATGCCATGCCCTGGAATACCTGTGCACAACACACCATGCATGCTGCTTCACTACCTCATAGAGATGAAGATTTCAGCAACATATTTTCAAGTTTTTCAAACTTGAGACCTGATTCTACCTGCTTAGCTAGAGGGAGGGCTTTTTTCCCATGTGGTTTTTTCCCTAGCTCCTTGTATTAAGCAGTTACTTTATTTTACTTGATGTAATGGGTGACCTATGGTCTTAGTTACCAGGGCCCAAAGTTTGTCCAAATTAGCATTCAGGGGGGGTGTTAGGATTATTAATCCTCCCTTGTCCAAATTTGGTCATATGTCTAAATTGGGAGTCATGTCTAAATCGAGAGTCCATCCAATCTATTTATATTCATTAACACCATTAGGTCCAGTTGACCTAATTGGGGCACATGTTTTAGTTACTAAAATGTGCGGAACACTAATTGAGGCTCACTGCCACTGATTGCACTTGATTGCATCAGTTTAGGAGCCTCCTAGACCAATCCCTACAATTTAGGAAGCCACTGGGAGTGCCGAAACCAACCAAGGTTAGTTCACTTCAATTAATGGCTAGTCAAGCTAAGTTAGGAGTCAGTTACATTCATTTCTTGTCCTCTACATTCAGTTAGCACTAGGTTTACTTGACTGCACTCATGTGGGGTGCATTTATCACCTACCACAATCAACTAACCTTATTCAACACTGAATGTAACACTTGAGTTGTGTTTTAGAGCTCCGATGAACTCCAGTTATGGTTTAGACAAGGTCAGTTAACTACTGAGTCCTCTGATAGTGATTTAGACAAGGTCTTAGTTACCTACAATCAAGTAGAGTCTATCAATTCAAATTTCCTCATGTGGATTCAAATTTCATGTGGCTATTAAAGCCACTTTACTTCATTGTAATTATCATTTGATTACTTTTGATTAATGAAAGCATTCATAACTGCAAGCCATTTTTGCACTATTTCATTCTTCAAATGCTGAGTAAATTGTGAGATCTACTTTGTGAGTTGTGTATTTGTCTGCAGATCTATGTGCTCAAATTTACATCCATTCTCACATAAATCCATATCACCTAAAGCTTAAGCAACTTTAGCCAAAAATTTCTTAAGAAAGTAGGGTCACAATTAGATACAATAGAAATCAACATGCCATGGAGCTTATAAACCTGATCCATGAAGAGTTGTGCCACTAGTGAGGGTGTGAAAATTTTTCGTAAAGAAAAAAATGATCATATTTGGTCAAACAATCAACTACCACTATAATGGTTGTTTTATTTCTTTCCTTGGGAAGATCCATAATGAAATCCATAGAGATGACTGTTCAAATATGGTTAGGAATGGAGACTGGCTACAAAGCACCGTGTTAATTCATTATTTCATCCTCATGTCATTGAAAAGTGTCTAAGGTAGAAACAAAGTTATGGATATGATTTTCCTTGCCTTCCCAAAAGAAGGAGCATTTAATTTTTCCATAGGTTTTATGAATTCTAGAGTGGCTTGTTGTGGTGATGAATGTAATTCTTGTAAGATTAGTGGTTTTAAGGTCGAATCTAATGCGATAAATATGTAGTTCTTATACCTAATATGTTTTGGTGCCATTTACTTTTGGGAAGAGGGTTCATGTATTATTGTATCCTTTTGATGAGGTGTCAGACTATGACTTGGGCCAGCTATTCCTGTTATGTTTCATTAGAAAATTCTAGAATTGGTTTAAGTATCAGGAAAAGAGGGAACCCTCCTCTTAAAATAGAATAAAAAAATAATCTACTACCACATTGTTGTATCCCTTTTTATATATGATCTCATAATCATATCCCAATATTTTAATGACTCGTTCATTTTTCTTTGTTGAGAAACATTATTGTTCTAGGAAATGCTTGAGAGTGTGATGATCTATCTTTATATGGAAACATAATACTATTAGATATGGTTTCCATATCTCAACTATGTGAAGGATAGTCATCATTGCTTTTTCATGGGTGGACTTACCCAAGTTCCACTTCTGGAGCTACTTATAGGTGAAGGCCAATGGGAATATACCTTGTAGTAAGAGCAGTCCTAGAACATAGTTACTTAGGCATCAAATACTAAGATTAAAGTCTTAGTGATATTCAACATGTATAACATAGGTGTAGTGCATATATCATCCTTTAGGGTGGAGAAGTCATGCTCTGTTTCCTCATTTCAAGATAAGGAATTATTTTTTAGCAATGTTGTAAGAGGAGTTGCAATCTTCCCATAGTTGTTCACAAACTTGTGGTAGTAGCCAGTAAGTTTGAGGAACCCTCTCAAGATCTTGAGGGTTTTGGGGTGAGGCTAGTTTTGCATAACTTACACTTTTTGGGATCTTCACATACACCACCTTGGCTCATAATAACTCCCAAGATTAGGCTCAATTATATTCACAAGCATAAGATCTATTTAAACCTTAAGAGAAATCACCCTCAATGGTCAAATTTGCTCTTCTTAGGGAGTTTTGTTTACCATGAAAGTATTTTTAGGGATTAACTAGGCCTATAAATGATAAAGAGAGGTGATTTTGTTGTAATATTAGGCAAGTGAAACATCCTTGAAGTAAACTAGGTCATGCAAGTATAGCAAAGGTTGATTGGTCCAAGAATTGCCTCATGAGGTAGTTAAGTCACTCATCCATGAGAAACTAGTGTTTAACCAGTCATGCATGTGAAATTGTAGTGTAATTGGACCAAATTAGACAAATAGGGTCCATTAGGAACTATTCAGCTAAAATATCTAACTAAGCTGCCTTAGGCAATCAACTGAGCCAAAATTCCTTAACTTAAGTGCAGAAATCCATAAAAGGGGGGGTTATGATTGGTTGTAAGGGTATCTTTGACCAGGGATGATTTTAAGGAACCATACTTAATTAAAAGCGTATCAATGTTGGCTAATATTACCAATTCTTAAAACGCCAACTATAAAATGATTGGCAATATTTTTCAAAAAATATTTTAATTTCCAAGGATTTTATCCCATCAAAATTGGGTGAAACAGGGCTTCAAAAAATGCAAAATGGCGAATCTTTTTTGGGAGAAAAACATGGAAAAATAGCCCACTAGCCTAAAATTCGCCCCTAAAATTATCCCTACCTTTGACCCCAAAAAAGGGGGTTTAAGCACACAAGTGCGCCCTTGACCCTAAAATCAAAAGGATAAATCTAGCAGGAGTGATAGTGTCACCTAAAAATGCAAAACATATGCAAAATGAGTGTCCATGTACACTAATGCCCCCCCTTAAGCCTAACTTAGGTGAGAATGATGCATAAATAACTGGGTCCCCACAATATGTAGCCATGTTAGGTACCCAAGTACATAAATAATATCCCATGAAAGTGGGAAAATAGGGAAAACCTAGTGTGAGAAAAAGAAAATGAAAAAAAGAGGATAGTGTTGAGTGGACTTTAGCAATAAGCTTTAGCCATGATCACTGTCATGTCCATTTTCTACCAAATTTGATTGATACTTCCACTTTCTCCATGCAATTATCCTAGCAAGGGGTAGGGTATATGACTACCAAGGTTGTTTCTTCATTAGAGATTGATGCTCCTTCATGGTAGTAACAAATATGGATTTCATGTAGCTTCTGAAAAAGGACTGTGGAACTCCTGTATTTACCATATAATTGTGGATGAGCATCAAGTGCTCTATAGCAGTGAGTGTATGAGGAGAAATTTGAGAATGTGAGTGGGCCCACTCTATATATATTGGATCTCAAACTAGATCACATGTTTCATGAAAAATATGTTTTTCCCAAAGTGGTATAGTTGTTGGATAGATAACAACCTGTTCATCAATGTCAACAGTGTCTAAATGCAAATTTGAAATATTGCTTGAGTAAATTGAAGAAGCATCAATGAGATATTCATCAATAAGAACTAGATATATAGCAAGTTATCCCTCAACTAAATTGTTGATTTGAATAGGTACATCATCTACCATTAAGATGGGAGATCACGATTCAATTCTATGAAAAATTATTGGATAGTTCTTGGGCTCAAATTGTTTAGTTCATTCTCCAACTGATGTCCTCTCCTCTCATCTTTATTCCCAAAGAATCCTTCTAGTTTGGACTAGACTTCATTGGTACAACTTTTAGTGTCAATGTGATATGCGAGGTAGGGAGAAATCGAGACACATATCAATCCAAAATATTCTTCCACCCTATTAAACTTCCTTGTATTTTGCACAACAAAATTTGGCTTAGTATCTATTCCCATTGTGAACTCGTAGAGGCCTTTGTTGTACAATACAATCACAATATTAGCCTTCCATTCAAAGTAGTTGAATGGAATAATAATTAGACAGGGAGAATGATCCATCTTAACTATGAGATATAATCTCTATATTCAATCTACAAACTTGTGAAAAATACTTATTTAAAAACACAAAGGATCTGATACCATGTGAGATTTTGAACTAGTGGATTTCAAATCTAAATGGAGCAATAATATAGTTATCAATACATAGAAGAGAAAATAATATAAGTAAGGACCCAAACAATGTAATATTTATTAACCAATGAATGATCAAAGAGAGTACATCAATAAATTCTTAATGAATGATATGAAAACTCTCATTTATAGGTAACCAAGCTTGGACTTAATTACATGCACAAGCAAAAGATCTAGTTAAACCCAAGAGTAATCACCTTAAATGGTCAAATGTTCTTTCCTTCGGGAGTTTTTTTGACCATACAAGTGTTGTTAGGGTTTAAATATTCCTACAACTAATAAAGAGAGGTGATTTGTGCTAATATTAAACAAGTGGGCCATCTTTATGAAGTAAATTAGGTCATGCAATTATAACAAAGTTTAACTTGTCCTAGAGCTACTTCAAGGCATGGTTAACTCAGTTATGCATGAGATACATGTGTTTAAATAGCCATGCATTAGAAAATGGAGTGTAATTGGCCCAACTTAGCAAAGTAGGATGCATCAAGCACTTAACTAAGCCAAAATGTCCAATCAAACAGTTAATTCATCCAAATAGCCAAGTAGGGTGCATTCAATATTTATCTAATCCAAAGCTGATTAATTTAAGATCATAAATCCATAAAAAGAGGGGTTAATTAGTAGTTATGGTACCTTTGATCCTAAAAAGGGCAATTTGACCATGCAAGTGCACCCTTGACCATAAAAATATGGAGAGAAATCCTGTAGGAGTGATATTGTCCCCTATAAATGCAAAAGAGATGTAAAATGAATGTGCATGTACACCAACAATATAGAGGAGTGACTTGATTACTACACCAATTAGACCCTATTTTTGCATTTCTAGCATGAATATTTTCTCCAATGGTATCTAATTCAACTTTATAAGGATCATGTCCATCGTTCATGTTGATAATATTCTTAGCCCAACCAAGACCAAATTGTTTCCATCTCAACTATTTTGAACATTGGCCTCAACTATCCTTTATATGGAACCATATCTACAAAAGTGTTCATATGCATGCACTTTCTAGATGCACTATATCCTCAAAATAATATAAATTTTTTTTCCATGTATTCTAGAAACTACCCATATTTCTTTTTTTTTGTCAAATCAAGACTACAATCTCTCCTTGTCTATTCAATTCTAGTTCAACATTAACAGATCTTTTGGAAGGGTGTGATCAAGATATTGAAAAACTACTAATATTCATTTCCTAGAAATCTAGAATTGAATCAGCCATCTACCCTCACTAAAAATTTTGTATTCCTTAACTCTGTGAACTTAGCCTTGAAATTTTCTTGAAATCCAAGCAAATTTGCTCCTATTATGTCTAAAACAAAATGGATCTAGCCCCTTTTTTAAATTGTATGTTTGTTGATGTGGCATGACATGCGGGGGTGTTGATGTGGCATTTTTATCCACCTAGGAATTATGTGGAATCCCCTAGTTCTACCATGCCATATTCACTTCAACCCTTCATCCCTATCATAATGCAACTAGAGATTCCTCATGCCACAATTTTTAACACTACATAAAAGAATCCCACAAGTGAATCTCATTTGTAGATCTCCAATCCATGAAAATATACGATCCTTTCATGGTAAGGCATTGTATCCTATATGTTTATCTTTTCCAAGTCCTATGAGTGATCCATATTATTGATATCATCATCTTGAATAAATTGTATCCTTTCGCACTACCCTTTCTTTTTCAAGACCTTGATAAGACCTTCCTGCGTGAAGCAATCTTGACTATAGATGTAATACCCCCAATTTTTACATGGAATGTATTTAATAAAAATTATGTAAATGATGTAAATATGATAGCATGGATTCCTAGTGCGGAGCTCAAGGAAAACACTCGACTAGTGAATGGTTAGGTTCGTATGATATAAATATTTTAATTTGGACCATGTGGTTGGCTTATCATGCCAATTTTAATGCTATGTAAATATTATGTTGGACTATAATAAAATGGTCCAAGATGGTTATGTAAAGAGAACTAGAGGTTCTATGATTCCAATAGAGGGGAAGAGGAAAGGGTGCCTATGGGAGATTAAATCCTCTATTCCCAAGTGTCAACCTTAGAAATCATCAATCTGTTGCCTTTTTCTTTAAAATGAGCCAATTACTTTATTTTGACTATTTAATCCAATGATTGAATGAATGAGTGAGGTTAGTGGGAAAAATAGATATGGAAGAAGGGTATTTATATCCTTTTATGACTTTTTTAATTATCCTTTTCTTCTATGGTCAAAATGTATGTTAGTTGTCTTGCCACCATTCACTCCCATCTTTTGGAGTCATTTAGTCAATTTCCTATTATCATGCAAAATTCTACACTACTTAGAGTTTATTTCTTCATACCATTCATACCATTACCAATTACCAAGTTATTTCTTACCTAGGAATTTCAAATTTGAAACCACATTTTCAGATGAAGGGAAAAGAGATGGTTGTAGGTGAGCATTGAGGTTTCCCAAGCTAGGAACCTTAAACCATTGAATTCTGATACTTTTGCATGATTGAGAATCCATGAATTAAATATACATGTGGTTCTCCAATAACATATAGGATGTAGGACTCATTCTATGCACACACTAGTAAGAAATTGTCATGTCCTCGTTCCAATAGGTCTACTAGTTGACAATGTTTCACCCATATACTAGTTCCCTGGGTTGGGGGAGGAGGCCTTAAATATCGCAATAAGGGAGATATGGGATCCAAGAGAACCTTATTTTATCATTTAAATATTAATTTGGGTCATACAAATAAAAAATATGGAGAAAATAAAGTGGCATTTCTTCAATATAGGGAAATTTGGAGGTCCATGGGGGCCTTGGGTGGCTAGATTCATCCTTACACATGTCATGACTTAACCCAAAATTAGAAATTATGACTGATGGAAGTTTATTAGAAGGTGAAGAGTCATAAAATGACATATCATGATCCCAAGGATTCTAATGTGTGAGTAGGAGCAACTCCCCATAGAACAGGAAGAGTCTAGGAAGAAACTAGGTGCCATGTGGAGCTAGATTCCTTGCACTTTATGACAACAATGATGGAATATTATATGAAAAGTCAGACCTTATTGTATACCTATGAAAACCTGAAATTTAAGGTCTAAAAATAGCCTCTAATAGGGTTCACTTGGGACTATGTGGTAGCCATTCGAATTTGGTGGAAGATGAAGGGTTGAAGAGAAGGCCAAGTGGCATGGAGGTTACTAAACATTAAGGATGAGGTGGAGGAATAATATGGGAATGAATTTGACATTGGAGGAAATTAGGAGGATTATAAAATTATTTCATTAGGAATGGGAATATATTTTTGATCATTTTAAAATTTTCCTTTGGCATTTGGAGAGCATTAGCTTGTCCATTGCACGGTGAGTGCACACTTACCTTGCCAGTGAGCCAATTTCGAGAGAGTGAGATTCTCATCCAAATTGGACATGGGAGAGGAAATTCAGATCTATAATTTGGAGCATCATGGAATTTTTTTATGCATAGAGGAGGCTTCTACTGTTCATGACCCATCTCTCCTCCCATTCTCTCAATTTCCACTTCCATATTTCCATGTTTTTCTATGAAGGCGCACTTGTGTGAATGGTGGTTGTACCCCATTGAGTTAGGTTGATTCCAAAGAATGGTTGAATGATTAATGTATGTATAATATGTCTCTAATATTATATTTAATTCTAAATCAGAATAAATACATATACAAATGTGCACATTTCCAAGCTTTATTGTGACTAGTTTCCATGTGATGATTCTCCCTTTCAATGGAGATTGTATATCTGATGTGTATTGAGAATTGGGTCAATTTTATATGCTGTTAGTGAGATATTGAAATTATTTAAATGGTATTTATTCATATTTCTCTATTCTGAATCATTATATGCACCATTTATGTGTCGAATTTGAGATTTTATGTGTCATTTCCCTTAAGCAAATATCACTGCAATTATGCATTCGAATATGAATATTTAATACTCTGTTTCAGAAATATTAACCACAAAAAGTGACAATAAATTAAGTATAATTATAGTCCCCATAATATTTTCCAAAATTTTGGAGGGTTGCATAGGAGTTGGAGAGCCATTTCGGCCCACACCTTAGGGGGAATTCCATCATAAATTGCTAGTAATTTTTCCTTTTTTTCCACCATTCCCAAATCGAGTTGAAAATGTATATGAACTGTAATAAAAATATAAGAAAGTAAATTTAAAAATCCTAAGACTCCCCACATCATTCCCTACAAAATTCAAGACCCTCTTGAGCCATTTGAAACCCCCAGAGTCAAAACTAGTCAAGACATTTTTTTCCAAAATTCTGCCTTTATTGGGAATTTTAAAATTAGGACATTACAAGTGGTATAAGGGCATGGTATTGGCACCTGATATATCTCTCTATTAATTTTTTCTGATTCTGAACTCCCTCCATTAGAAACTGAAACTAGAGACCTTTACAGTGAAAGGGAAGAAGGTGGTGAAGTTAGTTCTTTTTACAAGGAGATTAAGGAAGAACTAGAAATAAGAGATATGAATGAAAAAGATATTAATGAGGACCTTAATACATTCATTAAATCATCCCTTTAAGGTATTTCCAAACACTTTATGCAATGTTTCGAATTGTTGGCTATCCAACTTGGGGGCAAGTCAACACCAGGGAGTAGTAGTAGTTCACCTCATGATGAGAAGAAGACCAATGGAGAAACCATTTTTTGAAGACTAAACCTCATAACAGGCCTCATGAGTTCAAAAATCAGAATGGACCTGAAATACCTAATTTTTTAGAGTCCAAAGAAGTTCCTTACACCACCTATGATGTTAGAGAAGCAACAAATGATTGGCGGCAATTAAGTGATGAATGTAGGAAAGTCCTACCTTTTGGTCAGTTCATTAGAGCTTCTATTCAGTTCAAGCAAGGAAGAAATGGGAATAGAGAATCTCATATTAATCATGAATTAAAATACACCATGGGAAAAGTTCCATTCCTTCCTTTGATGGTTCCTCACAAATGTCTACTAGTGCTTGGTTGCAAAAATTAAGTGTATATTTCCAATTAAATCTTATGGTTGAAGAAGATACATTGAAAATGACCATTCTGCATCTTGAAGGGGAAGCTAGTGATTGGTAGTTCCATGGTATTATAACCTTGGGACATGATCATATTTTTGCTTATGGGGATTTCTCCAATGCATTAATGGAGATATTTGAGAGGAAATACCATGAACTTCCTTTCAAAGAACTAGCACAATTGAAGCAACTAGGAACTCTTGAAACATATATGTTAGAATTTGAAAATATTTCAGTAATGGTGTTTGATGTATATTGGCTAATTTGGTTTTATTGTTTACTGAAGGATTGGCATAATCTTTGAGAGGGATATTGAAATCCCACAAGCCAACCACATTAAAGGATTCCATGAATTTGACAAGGGATTTGCACAATGTGTTGCCAAGAACCAAGTACCCTCCCAAGCCAAATTTCCCTTACAAGTTCAAGGAAGGTAAGAACCCATGGAAAAAGGACACCTATACCAAAGAAAATAAAGGAGGAACAAGAAAAGAAGAGCTTAGCAGAAAGAAGCTATGTTTTACATGCCAACAACCTTGGGTCCTAGGACATAGATGTGCCAAGGGGAAGGCATGCTACATTGAAATTTTTTCTAAAGATGGTGAATAGGAGGAGGAGGAAGAAGCACACCTTTTATCCCAAGAACAAGGGTATAAAAAAAAAATAAGAACAACCACTCCTGATACCAGAAAAATCGCAGCACTCTCGGGTGTACCTAGATTCCACACCTTAAGGCTCAAGGGAAACATACAAGGCCAAAAGGTCACGGTTCTAGTGGATGGTGGATCCAGTCACAAATTAATAGATGCATCCTTGGTGGAGAGGTGAAATTTACAAGCTGAAACTTTTGATGATTTCACAGTTATCATTCCAGGTAACAATTCTATGGACTGCACTAAATGAATTCCAAAGATTCAAGTTACTCTAGGAAATCATAATACAACTTAAAATTTTTATGTAATGAATGTGGCTGATACAAATGTGGTTTTGGGAGTAAAATTGTTGTATTATTTAGGGGAGCATATAGTGAATTATCAAGTCCCTAAAATAAGGTTCGAAAATTCAGAAGGGAAACCCATCTTGTTGAGGGGAATGCACACTTACCCAAATCAAGTGGTGTCTGCTCACATCATGAGGACTATATTAAGGCATGGATATATAGAATGGGATGCTGAATGTTTAATTACATCTCCTAAACCTCACTTTAACATTTCAAAGAATCCTAAGGATATAGAGAAATTGTTGAGTAAGTATGAGAAGGTTTTTGGAGACCTTCCCCCGGGAATACCACCAAATAGAGGGGTTGAGCATATCATTGAGTTATAAATAGGAACCCAACCTATCAAAATGTAGCTTGTCACATCCCCTCTCCTCTCTCTCTGATGGATAGGATGTGACTACTGCTCTTCTTCCATTATCATAACCGAGGATCTAGCCCCATGAACATAATAAATAAAATGCATTGAAATAGAAGACATGTACATATGTATAATACATGAAAATACAACAGAAGAAAATACATTTCAAGCATTCATATGTTCATAATAATTCATAAAAAAATACATTGTATGATTAATACAAGAGAACTTATCTTGAATTTGAGATGTCCAACTAGCTATGTTGCTGCAACATTCCACCCAACCATAGGTCAATTGTGCTCATCAATATCTCAGCATAACTGCCACCCTCGAGCTAGGTATGATTTCCACAAGGAACTAGGGAAAAAAAGGATCACAAATATCCAAATACATATCAAAATTCATCCAATCCAATCTACAGTTGGGTTTACCAGGCTACTAAGGCAGTGGAAAGGAAGAATTGCCAAGCTAGTGAGCTCAACCATAGAGCTATGGACACTTGCACAAGATCTATATAGCTTGGCATCCACAATACCTACACACCCAACACAAGGAAGTATTCCCTTCACTGCTACATAGTCCCTTGGGCCATACCTTCCCTTCCAGTGCTCTTTAGGGTGTGCATAGAATATTATCTAGCCCATCTTGATCTCTTTGTGAGGTTCCTCTCTTCACTAGGTTTATCAAGTCAATTCTGGGCCTCTTCCACTTCTAAGTCTTACAGACCAAAACAAGGATGCACATAAAAACAAACACAAATGTTGGGGATGAAGGAAAACGTTTTGGAAACCAAAAATGAAAATGAAGATGGGGAAATCAAACCTGGGTGATAAACTCGATTTCAGAACACGATTTTGGGAAAAAAAAACCACTACAAACCCCCAAATCGTGAATTTGAATTCAGAAAATGTCTATGGGCATTTTGAGAGAGAAAAAACCTCTTTAAGCCCCCAAATCATGAATATCTTCCTCTTAGCCACTGTGCAATACAAAAATGGATTTCCCAGCATGGATAGATGAGGAAAACAACAAAAAAAAGTGAAGAAAAACACCCAGTTTCCTCCAGCTGCGTGAGGAAGAGAAAAACATGAATGAGGAATGGAATGGGTGTTCATTTCTAGGTATTTGATTTCCCAATAAGAAGAAACACAATTTTCCAAAATGATGGCTTGCCCCAATACGAATTTGACTTCCATACTCTTCCATTCCCAAGGCATTAACTGCCTCAACCAACTTCTGGAAGAAAAAAATGATTGGGTGCATAAGAAAAAATGGGTAGTTGAGAGTTTTTGGGTTCTCCCATTAACATTTGTCTCAACACTATTGGCTCAATAGTTTGAATAATTTCCCTCCCTATTCCTTATGAAATCATGCCCCCATCTCTTTGTTGCATCACATAGCTAATTGTGGGTTTTTTTATTAAATTGTATTTTTACATGATGTCTCAATTATAATGTTCTTGGATAGCATGTGAACCGTATGCATCGATTTTAATTGCTGATGCACAAAACACTAAATCCATGGTGGGGCCTTGTCCTTGATCTCCTCGACATGATTTAATAACGATATTTACATCATGTACAATTTTAATGCAATAGGGGTCAAAATTGGGATATTACACTAGCCTATAGGCACCCCAAAAGGATTCGAGATGATATTTAAGAGGCCATTAAATAACTCTTGGAGTTAGGTCTCATAAGTCCTAGTTCTAGTCCATTTGCTTCTTCAGTTGTTATGGTAAAAAATAAATATGGAACCTTGAGAATGTGCATTTATTTCAGAGATTTAAACAAGATAAATATGAAGAATAGATACCCCATCCCAAGGATTTATGAGCTCATGGATGATATCCATGAGGCCAATTTCTTCTAAAATATTGACCTTATATCTGGTTATCAACAAATTCGAATCAAAGAAGAAGACATACCAAAGACCGCTTTTAGATGCCACTATGGTCACTTTGAGTTTGTTACCATGCCCTTTGGCTTGAAAAATGCACCTACCACCTTCCAATCATGCATGAGCAACATCTTCCACAAGCAAATTTGTAAGTTTGTACTAGTTTTATTTGATGACATTCTTATTTACATTAAAACTTGGAAGGAACATTTGCATAATCTAGAAGAGGTATTAAAAATTATGCATGATAAATCTTTGTTTGATAAGATTTTCAAAATGTGAGTTTGGTTTGACAGAGATCTTGTATCTTGGACACATAATTGGTCAATATGGTGTGAAGGTGGATATGGAGAAAATAAGAGCCATTTTAGAGTGGCCTCATCCCAAAAGTCTCACTGAATTGAGAGGATTCATTGGAGTTTGAACCTACTATAGAAATTTTGTAAAGGGGTTCTCCCAAATCACTTAACCTCTCACTGATTTGAAAAAAAATATATGCTTTCCAATGGCATGAAGGGGCTGAAAGATCTTCCAAAAGAATTAAGGAAGTAATAAGAAACTGTCCTATTCTAGCCTTTCCTGATTTTTCTAAACCATTTGTCCTAGAATGGGATGCATCAGGAGAAGGCATTGGAGCACTCCTAAAACAAGGACAACACCTAATATCTTTTGAGAGTAGGAAGCTACAGACACATGATAATATTTACTCCATTTATGAAAAATAAATTCTATCCATCATGCATGATTTGATCAAGTTTAGACAATACTTGGTGGGAAACAAATTTGTGATCAAAATTGACCATAACAGTTTAAGGCACATCCTCACTCAAAAGGATTAAATGAAAGGAAACAAAAGTGGGTGATAAAGAGTCAAGCATTTGAATTTGTTACTGAATATGTGAAGGGGAAAAATAATGTGGTAGTTGATGCCTTATCTAGAAGACATTCTATTTCTCTAATGGATGTAGCAGAAATTTGGAAAGCCACATTAGAAGTAGAGTATGTAAAGGATAAATTTTCTTGTGAAATTTTTTATGGGACTAACCATGATGATATAAGGTGTTGGAAGGAATCACCTACTACAAAGGTAGAATCTATTTGGTCCCTGATTCGAGTTTGAAGGAGGAAATTTGAAAGAAAGCTCATGATTATCCTCTAGTAGGTTACCCTTGTTTCTTCAAAACATACCGAATGTTGAGGGAAATATTTGCATGGAAAGGATTAAAGGATGATGTTCTGAAGTATGTTAATGAATTCCCCACATGTCAGCAAAATAAAGTGGAGCACACTCATCCATCTGGTCTCTTACATCCCTTGCCTATTCCAACACAAAAATGGGAGAGCATTTCCATCGATTTCATCACTGGGTTGCCAAAAGTATTTGGTAAGGATTGCATATTTGTGGTGGTCTATAGACTCACTAAATTTTCTCATTTATTTTTTTTAACTACCAATTTCACTGCTGCACAAGTGGCTGAATTAGTTTTTAAATAAGTTCTCATATTGCATGGGCTTCCTAAGAGCATTGTCAGTGACGAAGATAACATATTTTTTAGTGCATTTTGGAAAGAACTCTTCAAAAAGGTGGGAACAAATTTGACACCTAGTACAATATATCATCCCAAATTTGATGGCCAAAGAGAGAGGGTGAATCAATGGTTGTAAGGATACTTGAGGAACTATGTTACCGGGAAAAAAAAGCATGGATAAAATGGTTGCATTTGGGTGAGTTTTGTTACAATACTACTTTCCATATGTCCATTTGCATGTCTCATTTTAAATTACTTTATGGTTATGATGCATTCACTTTTATTGACCACATGTTTGGTGATAGTAGAACTCCAAAGGCTAAGGATTGGATTGAATAAATTCAAAAATCTTGAAGTTTTCGAGAGATAACTTGTAGGTTTCTCAAAATCAGCAGAAACAATATGCATATAAACATAGAGTGGAGAGACAATTCCAAGTGAATGAATTGGTGTATTTTAGGTTGAATACCTACAAACAAACCAACATAAAAGGTAAAGGTTCATACAATATCAAAACAATATTTTATGGTCCCTACAAGGTTATTCAAAAAGTTGGAGAAGTGGCCTATCAATTGGAGCTTCCCATGGGAAGAAAAATTAATAATGGGTTTCATGTTTCTTGTCTAAAAACGATTATGGGGAAACAAATTTCAGTTTCATATCCTTTACCACCTTTGTATGATAAATGACAACTTGTTTTCATTCCAAACAAAATCTTGAGAACAAGGGGGAGAAGACTATGAAGCAGAATAATAAAAGAATATTTAGTACAATAGGAAGATTTTCCTAGTGAGGAGGCCACTTAGGAAGATGAGAAAATTTTTCAGCATCCAAAATTGGAATTTATTGAGGAAAATCAATATTGGTTGGTGAGTTATTTCATGTCCCCATTCCAATAGGTCTACTAGTTGACAATATTTCACCCACCTACTAGTTCCCTAGGTTGGGGGAGGACGCATTATATATTGCAATAAAAGATCTATGAGACCAAAGAGAACCTTAGTTTATAATTTAAACATTAATTTGGGTCATAAAAATAATAAATATGGAGAAAATAAAGTGGAATTGCTTCATAAGGGCATTTGGAGGTCCATGGGGGCCTTGGGTGGCTAGATTCCTCCTTACACATGTCATGACTTAACCCCAAATTAGAAATTATGAGTGATGGAAGGTTCTTGGAAGGAGAAGAGTCATAAAATTAAATATCATAAGCCTAAGGATTCTAATGGTTGAGGATGAGTAACTCCCCATATAAGAGGAAGAGTCTAGGAAGAAACTAGGTGCCATGTGGAGCTAGATTCCCTGTGCTTTATGACAACAATGATGGAATATTATATGACAAGTCATAACTGATTGTAGACATATGAAAACCTAACATGTTTGGGATAAAAATATCCTCCAATAGGATTCACTTGGGACTAGGTGGCATCCATTTGAATTTGGTGGAAGATGAAGGGTAAGGAGAAGGCCAAGTGGCATGGAGGTTACTTAACATCAAGGATGAGGTGGAGGAAGACTATGGGAATGAATTCGACCCTGGATGACCTTAGGAGGGTTATAAAAATATTTCATGAGGAATGGAAAATGTATTTTTAATCATTTGTGAATTTGTCTTTGGCATTTGGACAACATTAGCTTGTCCATTGCACGGTGAGTGCACACTTACCCTGCTAGCGAGCCAATTTCAAGAGAGTGAGATTCTCATCCATGTTTTACATGGGAGATGCCATTAATACCTCTCATTTGGAGCATCATGGATTTTTTCTCTGCATATATGATTTTTCTACTATTCGTGACCCATCTCTCCTCCCATTCTCTCAATTTCCACTTCCATATTTCCATGTTTTTCTATGAAGGCGCACTTGTGTGAATGGTGGTTGGGCCACATTGAGTTCAGTTGATACCAAAGCATGGGTGAATGATTAATGGATATGTAATATCTATTTAATATTCTTTGTAAGTCAAGATTAGAAGAAATACATATGCAAATGTCCATATTTCCAAGCTTTATTGTGAGTAGTTTCCAGGTGATTATTTTCCCTTTCAATGGAGAATTTATATCCAATGTGTATTGTGACATGGTCAATGTTAGATGTTTTTATTGAGCTATTGAAATGTTTTCAATGTTATATATTCATATTTTTCTGTTCTAAACCATTATATGCACCATTTATGAGTCGAAGTTGAGCTTTTATGTGTCATTTCCCTTATGCAAATATCACTGAAAATATGCATTCGAATATGAAAATTTAATCCTCTGTTGCAAGAATATCAACTAAACTAAATGATATTAAATGAAGTCTAATTACAGACCACATAATCCTTTCTAAAATTTTGGAGGTTTTCATAGAAGTTGGAGAGCCATTTCTACCCACACCCTAGTGGGAATTGCATCATAAATTGTTAGTAATTTTTCCCTTTTTGCCACAATGACCAAATCGAGTTGCAGATGTTTATGAACTATCATAAAAATATCATAGATTCAATTGAAGAGTCCTAATACCCAAAAAATCATTCCCTACCTAATTCAAGGCCCTCCTGATCCATTCGAATCCCTTAGAGTCAAAACTGGTCAAGACAAATTTTCCAAAATTCTGCCTTTATTTGGAATTTCGGATTGAGACATTACATAAATTGGAAGTATGGATCACCTAAGAGAGTCATGGATCAATCATGGGGATTCATAATCCTAGAAGGATGTTGTGTTGGGTAGGTATTCTTGCAGCCATCGTTATGATGGCTGAGTTATATTTGTGTAGAGTTCTGTTTGAGAATTTGGCTAAGCATAGAGAGAAGAATGCGTTTTGGCTTGAGAGAGAGAATATTGTAGGTGTTTCCTTCACCTTGGTATCCTCGTAGCACGGATTGGGGGTGTCCACTTAACATAAATAATAAATGTTGGGTAGAGTAGCTATACCCTACAACAAATCATGGAATTAGTGTCCCTTTTTAATGTAATTTTTTTTACATTGAGTGGTCAAACTAGACGCTAAATGGGACGCATCATGGAAAAAACTTAAAGCATCTCAAAAAATGTCTTCTTTTACATCCTAAATAGCATCCTCTATGACGTCCAAAATAGCGTCTATTGTTTTTCTTCCAAAATAACGTCCAACTTTGCCTCCTAAACAACGTCCTATTTTGCTTCCTAGAGAGTGTCCTAGTTTTATTCTTAAATGTAATCCCCGTTAGAAGCATATTTGTATCCAAATTAACACCCAATATTGCATCCATTTTCTCTACCACTTTAGCATCCCATTTTGCATCGCGTTTTACTTCCAATTATGTGCCATTTTTCGCTTCAAAATTTGCACCAATTTTTTATTCCTTTTTTTGCATCATGTTTTTCTACCAAAATGACGTCACATATTTCTTCTATTTTTGCACCATATTTTTCTTCCTATGTAGCGCCATGTTTTGCATCCAAAGTAATATCTTATTTTTCTACAATATCAACACCATGTTTGGAGTCATCATTAACGCTAAGTGTTGCATTCTTTTTAATGCTTAGTTTCACATCTCTATTTACACCCATATTAGCACCATGTTTTGCTACTACTTTAGAGCCCAATTTATCGTCCATTTTACTCCCACAATAGCGCCACATTTTGCTTCATGTTTAAATCCATGGATTTCTTCTTATTTTTCTTCCTCGTGAGCGCCTAATTTAGCTTCTCATTTAGCATCCAATTTTGCTTCTTTGTTGGCCACTAGTTTAACTTCTACTTTGGCATCCAAAATAGCATCAAAATTGACTTCCAACTTAGTGCCAAGTTTTGCGTCCAATGTTGCTTCTAGATCTAGAACATAGTGGGATTTCGTTTTAGCTCATGTTTTTGCTTCCTTATTAGCACCACATTACAATTGTTATTTAACACGTACAGCCATATCCAATTGTGTGCAAATATATTTATTATATCAAATTATTATAATTATTCATTAATTTCAATAGTTCTCATATATCATTTACTTCATAGTTTTGAAATAACACAATGAAACATTCAAATTAATTGTAGATACAATTACTAAAATTAATTGCATAGCATTTATGAAGAAATTTAACAGAAACATAAAAAATTTATCCAAACCAGTAATATCATCATATAAAATTATTTTTCCATTAAAAGATCATCAATAACTTCCAATATATAAATATTTAAAGTAGAATAACGATAACATCAACATTATCTTTCATCAAAAGAAGTGAAATTATAAAACACCATCTCATCATTAACCTATCATATAGATCATCGTATTAAGGTTAAAAGAACAAGTGAACAATATATATATATATATTGAAAATACCAATATCACAAGAATTTTTTTATATATCAGTATCTAGAAAAGTAAAAAACATCAACAATAATCAAAGTTTATATGTCAATATGAATCCACCATACAAATCAAAATGACCCAAAATATAACATGAACTTGGATAATCACAAAAATAACAATGTGTCTAGTAGCATGAAGAAAACAAAAAACATCCACAATCTCAATAGTTGCATCAATGGCTACCATCATCATCATCATCTGCATCCTCCTCCTCCTCCTCCTAATCATCTATACCAACATCATATCCATCATCATTTTCATTTGACCCATTTGTTTCATTACCATCAATATATTTCTATGGTACATCGGTGACAACATAATTAGGATCATCACCTACATTGTCATCTACACCATTTTTCTGCAAATACCAAAGAAATAATCAATTTAAAGCATTAGTATTAATTTCATTACATAATGCATATTCTGTGTTATTTTGTGAATATTAGTGTGATAATTTATGCATTCTCATGAGTTTTCCAACCATGAATATAAACATCATGTCATAAATAGATAGCAACCACACATATCAAGTGTATCCACAGCCATTCATAGACACATGTACACTATATATTTTCATATCACAATGGAAGAAGACATAGAGGCGAGGAAAAATAGACCATCCCCATGATTATATATAAAGTGAAGAAACATATGATATCACATATATTATTCACTTCGAACCATATTTTTTGTCTAAAGTTGTTATATCATTAAATCTATACATTCAATAGCATATTAACCATGGTTTTCATCTCTCAATCAAGTTCATGAATTGTTTACATTGTAATCTAAGAGTAAAATTAATATAACATGATTGATAATATCCGCCCATAAACACGACTAAAAGAATATTATCACAGATATAGTTTTTAACATTATAATCATATCATTGGTATAACAAGCACAAAGATTTGTTGGAGTCATGTTATCCAAGTACCATCAGGAAGTAACAAAATTCAATTATGTTACTTGGAATTCGGTTGGTATCCCCAAATGGCCATAGGAAACAAGTTAAAACTCACCATAACTCAAAAACCAAATCTCAAATGGATAAAACGTAGGTTAAGTTGAATTTGTGACATCTGAGTAATATGGAGGTGATATCATATTATGGACGTGGTTCTGTTGCTGTCGCAACTTTTCTCCCCGATTTTAGTTTTTCACTTAAACTCTGGGACCCCTCCTCACCATTATTTGCTGGGATCGATTGTTGAAAGCTTGGCGCCTTTGAGCATATATTTGCGTTTGAAGTTGATTGCCCACCCTTTTGCTTGCTTCATTCAGTTTAGCTTGAGTCGCGTGGTCTGTTTTAAGTACCCGTAGAGCATGAAAATTTTGCCTTAACGAAGGAAATTGATTTTCGGCCGCAATTGGGCCTTAGCGCTGTTGGTTTTCTCTTTGGATCGGGTCTCCTTCAGAAGATATTGAGTCCTCACTCACCCGCCGTTGTGGCTCCCAGATCAAACTGCCCTCCTGATGGAAGTTTCATCCGACGCCCGATTCATTGGTTCAAACCACTTGCTCCTGAGTTTCTATTTACCCGCCGTTGCGGCTGGGGGGATGAAGTCAGCTGCCGATGCGAGTTTCATCCGACGCCCGAGCTTTGTCTTTTTTTAGCCTCCATCGCCTGTCTTCAATATTTGTCCCCTCCGCCGTTGCGGGTGGCAGAGCAATCTAGCTTCCGATACGTTCCTTCTCGGCGTCCGATTTCCTTGGTCGCCTGCGTTGTCACTCACCCACTTCTTATGCTCCTCTGCCGTTGCAGCTCCTGAAGCCTTGCCCATCCAATGCAGTTTTCTCAGCCCATCCGATCCAAGTATCGTCCGACCACCGATTCATTTTACCGTGAGTTCTCGCCCGGATGAACCAGGCCAGCTTTTTATGGATTTTTCATCATAGTTAAAAGTTTTCGATGCTTAATGTCTCATGTTAGTGGATAATGCACTAAATTTATATGCAGGGAGAATCCCATAGATCGCTAGAGCGGCCTACGACGAGGAAAAGGACAACCCAAGCGGATGATAGAGGCAATTGACGCGGCGTTTTCAACAGTTACTGTCAGGAGGTAAAACGCCTATGGAAATGATTAAGGAAAACGCAACGACTAGAGAAGAAAAGGAATCGTCAAGGGCGCTGAAAGGTGACACGCTGAGGGAAACCCAAGGGGCAGCAGCTGTAATTTAAATAGGGGAAATGAAGACTGGAAGAGGGCTTTTTCCCTTAGAAAATTTTGTAATTGTTGGCTTGTAAGAGGAACTACTTCGTTTTGCTAAGTGAACTGCAATTTTGTCTGCTGGAAAGAGTAAAGAAGTGGAATGTACAAATGCAATTCGATGAATAATGTTGAAGAGGAACTATTTCGTTTTCAGCTGTATTTCATTTGCTGTAAGAATATTTGATGTTTTGAACCCACGTTCTTATTAAATGTTCTTCAGTAGTTTTTGGGATATATTTTCACTAAGAGAAATAAATGTTGTTATAGAATGATCGGCTATCTGGTTATTTGAATATCTGTAAGCGTTCATGTGCTTTAGGAGAAGTATCAGCTATCTGTGATTTTTCTTACTGTATGTGATAATGTATTGCTCAGCCAAAATGACAACCATGCTCCCTAGGGATAGTGTAGATAGTTAGCTTATTTCTTTTGTATCCGGTTGAATGCTTGTGAGTAAGATGAGAGGTAAGAACCTGCGCATCACTTTGTGAGCACTCCCTTCATTTTGACAACCCTGCATTTAGTTAGGCACTTGCATATCATTTCTTTAAGTCAAAATACAAAAACTCGGTGGACCGGGCCGTAACCGGTAAACCCTTAATTTTGTTTCTTGACCTACGGTGGCCGGACCGCAAACCGGACGGATTCCCTATTCCAAACAGTCAGTGGGCTAGTTGGGAACGCTGATTGGGGAGAATCCCTTACTGTTGCCGCCTGCGAATTTCCAGGCCTCAACAGTTTTGGCGCTAGAAGGAGGGCCGCCAGCGCATGGCTGGCCGAGGAAACCCGTTTTACAGAGATTATTCCGCTGGTTACAGTTCTGAAAGTAGTGGACCACGAAATCCAATTCCAGAAGAAGAAAACAGAAAACATCTATATCCTGTTCGCAATGAAATTGTAAATGATCTAAGAAGGCATACCCGTGCGTATGTAAAGAAGATCGGAGGGTTGCCAATTATCCCCGAGTTGCCTAGAAGAGAGTACAAGAAGAAAGACCGTCCTATAATAGAAGATTCGGTGTTGGTTGGAGACTGGAAAGAGCTTGTGGAGACTGCCTTACAAGAGATTGAATTGCCTTTGAACCAAATAGGCCCAGACACTCCTTACAGCTCTCCTGTTCACACCCCTGTTGGTTCACATCCTCCCACCCCTGTTGTTTCACCTCCGCATTCTCCACCCCGACTCATGGCCGGTGTTAACGCCAATCAACCCCCACCTAATCCTCCACCGCCCGCATGGAAATCCAGATCACCTCTAAATCTGACCCCACCTCTGCACGACCTACCTCAAGCCTTCGAAAACTTATTGCCTAACTTTTGATCCCAATGAGAAGATATTAATAGACGACCACTTGCAGAGTTTTTATTTGGCTATAGAAGGATTAAGGGCAGGGGAGCATGAAGATGTGGTTTGTAGACTTTTCCCACATACCCTCAAAGGAGCTGCGACTTCGTGGTATTTTGGATTTCCTGCCAATTCTATCCCAGACTGGGATACTTTCGAGAGAATGTTCAGAAGTAAGTATGCCGTCCAAGAGACTCACGCTGCCCTCATGAAAGGACTGTGTGCATTGAAGAAAGAGAAAAAAGAAAAAGTGCACAGCTTCACACAAAGGTTTGCAGCATATCTAAAAAACTTCTCCGAAACAGATAAGCATTCAGACAAAGTACTGATCGAATACTATACTTCAGCGTTGGGTCTTGATTTAGCCATGTTTGCAAAAGGCAGAGCCAAGCCTACATTGACAGAGACCTATGAAGAGGCAGAAGTGGTGGAAGCGGAGAGAGAAAGTGTAGAGGACTATCCGGAGCAATCAGGAGAGAGAGGTACGGGAAGAAAAACCTTACTGTTCACCAAGCCGAAAGAAGAAAAGACGCCAGACTATGAAAGTATGGCTAAAATGATGCAAAAGCTGTCCAATAAGATCATAGACTTAGAAAAGGAAAAAGAAACACAAAATTTTTTCAGGCCATACTATAAGAAAAGAGAGGATAGCAACCGGACCCAAACTCCTCCTCAGAAAACGACATCCATGAATCTGACAGAAATAGGGATGGAAAATTTCTGTACTTTTCATCAATAGCCTCATTCTGAAAAAAACTGTCCGCAATGGATAAATTCTATGACACTGGTCATGAATCAGATGTTGGATTCGAGATTGACAGAAGAAGATGATGATGAAAGGAAAGAAAATGCCGCATCCACTTCTACGAAAGATCAGGAGGAAGAGACTATGGCATTATGGAGTTCTGTCTCCGTACTCGACGCAGAAGAAGAAAATACACAGGGACGCAAAGATATCAGGGAGGCTAACGTCACAACTAGGAGCAAAGGGGAGGTTAGTGATGACAGTCTTCTTCTCCCAAATATTCGAAGGCTGCAAAGAAATATAAAAAAGAAATTTCAAGACAAATCATTGGCTGATCAGATTCTGGAATTTACCATTACCAGCCAGAATCCGAAGCAAAACAGGACGCCGCCCAGGCCAAATGAAGAGAATTCGAACGCTGATAAATCTCAGTCCATTAGACAACTAATCGAATATGACGTTGTTGAAGATTTAAAGAAGATAAAGGCAAACGTCCCGCTGTTTGAAATGTGCAAAG